>PJEN01015441.1:0-42723 GCA_004024605.1 Pteronura brasiliensis
AGAAATTCCTTTTGCTATATGGCGTTGTCATCACACAGTCTGAATGACGGTGTCCAGAATTTACCTTCCACGGACAAAGTGCTTCAGAAGGAAGTAATGATATCCAAGGAAAATAAAACAATTTGTTCAAGTACCTTTCCTAGTTTTTGTCAGTTACCCTCAGATAAACATGGACGTCAGTTCTGAGGTTGAATTGTAACCTTGGCATCACAGTGAATGTGGGAGCTGACGGTGATCTGCATGACTCGGGTCTTGAACCTGAGACAGAGTGTAAGGAACGGGATGCAGAGTTGGACAGACGAACAGCCTCTGCCGGATGCGCCTGCCGTAACCAAAATGGCAGCCACGGCGTGGCCACAGTGGCTGGTGCTCGTGGACCGTCTACCTCCAGGCAGGTGTGGGAACGTGATTGTCTGGTATTATCTCACGTAATAGATCCTCAACTGTCAGAGTTCGCTGGGCCAAGCTGGTTTTGTGGATGAAGGCAGTGGGTCTGGGAGCCTGTAGTAACAGGAGCATGTGCTGGACAGTGGTATGTTGGTACAAAGGAGCTCCTACCCACGCCAGCCCGCAGTTCCTGCAGGAAGCTGGGGGCAGGGAGGGCACATCCCCGACTTCCCGTTCAGAGCATGGAGGCAATGGAGAGGGTTTGCCTGCTCTTGGTGCAACGGTTGCCAACCCTTGAAGAACAGGTGACATTGGACAAAGATGGTGCTTCCACTGAGCAAGAGAGAGGCTGGAGAGCTTCCCAGGTGATGTTTCATTCACTAGCCAAGAGGAAGTGTTATAGGGTCAGAGACTGGCCCTGATGCCACATTTGAGTTTTCTGTATTCTTGGTTCTGTCTGTTCCTGCCTCCTTGTCATGGCTTACAAGCCCGAGTAGTGATTGGGCTTGGTTTGGTTGGGTTTGGGTGTTAAGCCAGGTCTAGGGCTTCACAAAGCAAAATGACAAGATGGGGCATTCTTTTTGGCCCAACTATGAGCTTTGCTCCCATGTGGCGTGAATATGTCTGACCTTTTTAACTGTGGTGGGAGGCAGAGTGTGTCCTTCTGGTGCAAGAGAGCATAAGAAAGGGTCAAGTCTTCTGTTCCCTCATTTTATTACTATTATATGAAGGAGTATTATGAGAATATCTTTGGTCCTCTAGATAATAAAACTTGGAGAGATCAAAGAACGCAGACTTGAACTTTTGACAGGGGGTTCCAAAGAACTGATAGCATTGAGGTAGATGTATCAGTTGACATAGGTTTTTAGAAGAGACGCACCATAGCTGGGGCTCTGTTTGTTTTCAGAGCGTAGAACAGTAAGGTCCTTAGGCAGGGCAGCATTTTCTGCTAAGACGCTGTGTTACGATTGGAAACCCTTAGGCTGTTATGGCTTTGCTGTTGCATAGGTCCTCTGGGAAAACTGATGGACAATCTGAGGAAGAGTTGATGGAATCAGTTTTAAAAGGGGGTGTACAGTGTTGGGGGCAGACACCGAAATGCCCAGAGCAGGAAGAGCCTGTCGAAATCCTGGTGCGAAGGAAGCTAGAGGAGGTTCTGGGGCCCAGGTGGCAGGACAGAGGAGCACAGCGTCTCAGGGGACTTCACAGGTGCAAATTGTCTACACAAGAACCATGGTCCTGTGGCTCACACTCCAGCTTCTGGAAGATCACTGTGCGGGAGTTAATGCTAAGGAAGGCAGGACCGTAGGGGTGACGGGAGCGGATTCGCCACAGGGGTAGCTAAGTCCATGTCATCGGAAGCCCACCCAACTTTTTCTCCCCGGACGCAAGTATGGAGCACTTCAGGAGCGGTCAAGAGAGGTTGCGGGTCAGGTCGGAGAGGCTGCGTGGGGACGCACTTCCTGGTGTTGGAGTCTGTGCTCTGTTCTCCCATGCCTCTCGCATGTATGTGCTACCTTTGAGAAACCGAGCGAATCATTAGTGATGCAGCTGTCTGAAATAGATTAGATCATTAGTGATATGATCGATGTGTGTATATGCGAGCATCACCCGTTTTTGGGTTTCCCCATATGCTGATCTTCACATGAAATCAATGTGGTGAGAAACGAGTCACACGTCCCCTGTAACAACGTCCATTGTGCCCACACTGTCCCCCTCTGGCCTGAGGCCAGGTGCCTGTGTCCAGGCAAGGGCACCCCTCTGTCTTGTGGATCTCCCCAGTGCTCCCGAAATGCGGCTAACTTGGGGGCAGCCTGACCGCACACTAAGAACACTGCAATTGAAATCCAAAGCCCAGAATCTAGTCATGGCCGTGCCGGGTAGCCGCTGTCCTACCGCCGCAGACTCTTTCTACTTTCTTGGACCTCGGTTTTGCCTTTATAAATGAAATGTTTGGAACTAGAACCCTGTGTAGGTCCTTCCCAGTGCTCATACCCGAGTCGAGGGTTCTTCCTGCATGGACGGCAAGTTAACATCATGCTTGATTGCCTTGGATGTGGGCTGCAGGAGAGCGTCTCCGCTGCTTAGGGATGAGGGAAATGCTTTAGGGGAAGGGCAAGCCTTCAAGTGTGGCAGGTTTCCCGCTGGCTTAATGGTGCCGCTGAAATGGAAATCACCCTGCAAATGAGGAAAGCTTAGAACAATGGTGACTAATCCAGGCCCTGAGGAAGGGTGGTCACATCCCTCTTAAACATTAGCAGACTTTCTATGAAGCAGGCAGGCTTTTGCATAAGAACAGAGTGAAGCCTCTGTCCCTAACCCGCAGGAGAAGAGCTGGGAGCTCCAGAGTTCTGCAGACACACAGATCCTTTCTCCGTTCTCTCCCAGGGTTTTCCAGGAAACACAAACGCGGACAGCGTGGTGCATTACCGACTGCAGCCTCCCCTCCAAGCCAGGTTCCTGCGCTTCCTCCCCTTAGCCTGGAGCCCCAAGGGCAGGATCGGGATGAGGATAGAAGTGTACGGATGCACGTACCGTAAGTGCTGTTTACCCCTCTCCTTGCCCCAAAATCAGTGACAGAGGGACATGCTCTCATGGCCAGGCTGAAAACCGAGCTTGATTTGTTTCTAACCTTTTAGGCATCTCTGTGTGTTTTTATGGAAAGCCTGGATACTGCTGTCTTTAGTTACTTTAAGTGAACATAGAGGTGGGCCCGAACTGAGCCTCGGAATCTGAGATTCCCAGGAGAGAGCAGGGTAGCTGTTTTAGAGTGGGTGCGACATCCAAACAACGAGGTCCAAGTCAACCACAGCAATTCACTGTGATGGATGGTGCCGTTCTTGGGCACTGAGGTGACCCTGGTTTGGGGGCGCAGGGGTCAGCCGGTGATCTTGTTTTCCCCATAATCCAAAATGACTCTGGGCTTCTCCCATATTCGCTGCTCAAATCCCCACTTTCCTCAACGTGAACCCTTGTTTGAACATCACTTATGTGTTGTGTCTTCCCTCTTTTCCCCACTGATGAATAGAGGGACAAAAGTCACAGCCAGTGTGAGCGTGAACACAAGCAGAAATGCTTCAGTGACATCTGTGGGGAAATCGACTCTACCTATTGCTATTTTGATGATTTGGAATATGCTGGAATTTTTTTAATGAGCACAAAAAGAAAAAAATATTAATGAAAAATTTCTAGAAAACTGGAGAATAACCCAAAGAGTATGTTGGCTAGGAACATCGTGGGAGGCTGGGTTTTTGGTTACACTTTATTTCATACCTGAGCAGAGCATTAGTTATGCAGAAAAGTGTCAGTGAGATCTGTCACAGGCAGAATGTTTAATATGTCAGATCCTACTTAGCAGACATTTTCTCATTCAACAACCAGACTGGCCAGACGGATCTGGTATGGCCTCGAGGGAGAAGAACTTGACCGTGGAGACATGGAGATGTTTGCAAGAGCTATTCCATACTGGACCTAGGATTTAAAAACTGTCTTTCCCCCCAAATTTGGTTCTCATAACTACTATATTATGCAGGCTTTCATATCTTTGTTCCCTCACATGCTATGTCAGAATTTATCGGACACTTGCTATTTGCAAAGAACTGTGTTAGGGACTGGATATAGGGGGCCCTTCTAAAATGATTGGTTTTCTTCATCAGGATTTTATGAGAAGTCATAAAATTGTACAAAACAAATGTGAAATATTGGAACACGATCCTGGGGCCTAGGAAGGAGGGCGGTCAGTCAGTTTTCTGAGTGAAGGGCTTGCGGAGTGAGCTGGGGTAGGGTGGGCTTCTGGAGGGAGGAAGGCAGGAGCGTGCACATAGTGGCTGTGGGACTCTGGGCTTTTGTGGTCTTGGGGTCTGGAAGAGTGTGGGCGCTGTTGGGCAGAGGGAGCCGCTGCAAAGCAAGGATACCATCACCCCTTTGCTGATCCCACGGGCAGGGAGACCTTCTGGAGGTGGGGCTCACCGTCCCAGAAGTGATCTCATCCTAGATTTAAGGGTCCCCTTCGGCCTCAGCTCCACCATCTTCCTGAGCTTAGACAGGCTCTGCTTTCACTCCATTTCCAAACCCTGCCTCTCTGTTGGCCCTTCCATGCAACATTCAGCGGAGATGGTTTCGTGATGCTGCCCGCCCTTTCCCCCCTCTTTCCATGGGCCATCACCTTCCCTCCTTTTGTGTCTGAGATCCGTGAACGTGCTCACTGCTGCAAGAGCCTGGGACACCCGATACTCCATTTTCTCTTTGATCTCATAAAATCAGCTTCTCCTTCCTCCCATGACTCTGGAAACAACTTCAGGTTTACTGACTTCAAAGCAGAGCAAGGTCTTTGATGGCGATTTGCCGTTAGCCTGATGTTCTTCGTGAGGTGGTACCACCTCCTTGGGGGAGAGGTCAGTCCCAGGGAGATCAAAGTTATGGGCCTGGTCCCGGGAAGGACCTGCGTGCACCCTAACTCAGCAAACACAAGCTGTGCGCCATGGGGGGCTCCTAGCCTAAAACTGTGGACCGATAACAGTCACAGTGACTCGCAAAACTACGCGGCGTCCGTGGCTTACTAGTGGAACTTCTGTCTTGTCTTTATTCTTACTATTAATAAGAGCAATTGTTCAAGCGTAGAGCTTTGCACTTTCGTTTTTGATAGTAATTGTATATGATATGATTTATAGCCCAAAGTGCTAATTATTGTCTCCCCCATTTCTAGTCTCACTGCTCTGTTGATATTGAGAAAATGTCCAGATTGCTTATCTTGGCATATAATGCCTCTTAGATGCAGCTTCTCTCTCTGGTTTTACTTCTTTAAACTCCAATTACAATGATATTTGTTGTACCTAAAAACACCAGGCATTCTTCATGGCTTCCTGGGGTGGTACACACACGTTCTCTACCTGGAAATCCCTCCCTTCCCCCAACTCCTAGACTGCACGTGGAGTGTGTGAGGTCTTCTTAGAGTCCCATGCGCACCAGCAGCCCTGCAGAAGGGGGGTGTCCAGGGCCATATTCCCCATGGACTTGTTCTAGGCTTTGTATCCCACTCTGAAAAGGTTTCTGTTTGGGTGTCCTCCGCTTTCTTAAATTTTCAGTAACATTTACACACTTTGATCAGTTTCACGTTGACATCCTTGACGTAGGTCTCTGTAAGCCACAGACACTGACACTGGCCCCAGGTCCTCCTTCATTTCTTTCTTGACTGTTATTCTTCCCTGGGGCGTCTTATGCTCCTTCTTTTCCACTTTGAATCCTGTGTTCATGGTCAGTGTCTTCTCAAGTATTCCCTTGAGCTTGTACTAGTCCCATCCTATGGTGGTGTAGTGTCGTCTTGTGTTCATTAGCATGTTGTTTGCTGAATAAGGGAAGAGAGAGAGAAGGAGGGGAGGACAGAAGGGGAGAAGAGGGAGGAAAGGAGTGCATGAGTCCTTGGGAATACGGACTATGTAGGCACAGAATGGCCAACACCATGGGGACCTACCAGTCTTCCCTGTGACACTCTGGTCCTGTGTCAAGTCAGGCATGAAAATAAAACTGGGGGTAAAACATGTAATTGGCCATTTTAAAACATTGTATTTGTCTGGGGCACCTGGGGGGCTCAGTCAGTTAAGCATCCGACTCTTGATCTCAGCTCAGGTCTCTATCTCAGGGTCATGAGTTCAAGTCTCACGTTGGGCTCCATGCTGGGCTTGGAGCCTAGTTAAAAAAAATTAAAACATTGTGTTTATTTTAAAAATGTACTGACTATTACAGCAGAAATTTATAGGTTTTGTTTAGCAACCTCAAAACATCCTTGATATTTACATGTTTTTATAAATAAAAATATATATGTAATATAAATACATATGTAATATAAATATCATAAAAATTTAAATGTCCATAATTAATACAAATAACCAACTCTAACATATTTTTATTTGAATAAAAACTCCAAAATAATGCATTAAATTACCCCTTAGCATAACACTTAACTTTCACAAGAAAGCTCGTGAAAAATGTGTCTGTATGTAATTCAACTAATTAAATTATTGGGGTACTTGAGATGGAGGTCACTTATTATGAATAAGAATGAGAACCAATAGTTTTGTCCATTGCAAGAGTGCAGAACCTATGTTCCAAAATGGAAAATGTGATATGATACTTCATTGAAAATGCGAAGTGTTTTTCCAATTTATATTATTTTAATTTATAATTATTTGTTTTATTAACTGGGGCTATATTTTGATGGCTATCACCAACATGGGCATGAAGGTGAGGGAACTTCTACTTCTACAGATGGGCTGTTCCCCATCCGTGCTTGGAGAGCTACCTGCTGCAAACTCACTAAGCTAAGTCTTCTCTGTCCCACAATACGATGTTTTGGTTTAATTTTTTAAAAAATCTATTGCCTTGGGGCACTAGGGTAGCTCAGTGGGTTAAAGCCTCTGCCTTTGGCTCAGGTCATGATCCCGGGGTCCTGGGATCGAGCTCCACATCGGGCTCTCTGCTCAGTGGGGAGCCTGCTTCCCCTTCTCTCTCTTTGCCTCTCTGCCTGCTTGTGATCTCTGTCTGTCAAATAAATAAAATCTTTGAAAAAAATCTATTGCCTTTAAAAATGGTATATGAGTGACACGTGTTTAAAAATGTCATTTTATGTTTAGTGACATGTCCATTTGTTTTCAGATATTCAGACTGATTCATGAACGTTTGTAAGTGAACAACATTCTGTAGAATTGCTTCTCTTTGACGAGGCCTGAAACTGAGTTTCCAGTCCACAATTCCCATTGTAAATTGTCCTTGTGACAGGAGCACTCTTACTTATCATGTGGGCTTCACGTTTGTCATGAGGGGCTTCTTGATCAACAGTATGGCCTGTTGTTTGAACCATGTTGGCTGCTTTTGGGTGCCTATCTGTAAACTGAGTGTGACACATGCCGTATGATTGCTCAGGTCTTACCTTCTTTCTTTCCCGACACTTCCCCAGAGAAGACCTCCCCGGGGCTCCACTTCCTCCTTCCTGACTGTGAGCTTCCTTGTCTCCAGTTTCCTAAGCAGCCGGCAGTAAGACTAGGCTATTCCTGGTGAAATGTGTTCTTTTCATGATAGCTGAAGCGAGAAGGTGAGGGGAGCACTGTCAGCTCTGGGAAGGCCAAGCCATGTCTGTCCTCTTCGGTTTCCTCCCAGCATCCCAGCACCTAGTGGGTGCTACACCCATGTTAAATGAAAATACAGCTGTACTTGGGGGAACAAATGGAAATTAAGTCAGGGCAGTGTGGGGGTTGGGAAGGAAGGGAATATGGGGGAAAATGGTCTTTTAGTAACAAAACTGTATTTTCCAAAGCCAAATCCCTGCCAAGGCAGGGTCTGGAGCTACGGAAGATGGTCTGTATAAAACCAGTCTTCTGTGATATTCCACAGGAGCCAGGATATTTACCTATTTTTTGGCCTCATAAATATAGATTCATGAAAAGCCACAAACGAAGTGTATTGAATTATGCAACAGGCAGATCAACAAAAATAAATTTGTGATTTCCCATCTAAAATAGGGTTTTTAATATTTAAATCAAAGAAGGATCTCCGCATGTCTTGCGGTGAGCTGGTTCTTATCACGGCTGCTGTAAGCAGCCAGGAATCTGGCTCAGAAAGGATCACTGGCTAATGGCCCGAGTGCGGACGGCAGGCGTCTGTGAGGGCCAGACAGCACACATCTTAGGTCTGTGGGAACCTGTGCTCTCCGCCACGATTCTTCATTCTTTTGTTTTTTAACGAAGGTTTAAAAATTAGCTCATGGGGCCGTACAGGCTGCAGAGTGATGTGCATTTCAGAAGAAGAGAAAGCAGCCTCACATTCCAGACTTCTGAGAGCAATTCCTCATTTTTATCTGTGCTGTTTTATCTCCTCTCCACTGAGCTTACGTTTGTTACCATTTAAGATTTTAGTGAAACCACCAGGACTACAGCAAGATATGTTGTTTGAAGTGGTTCTGTTTTACGCCATTGATGACCTCTCTAGATTATAACTCAGTCCCCTTCTAGGCTTAGAGAACCTGTCAAAACACATGTTAAATGTGCCTCGTAAGATAGAATGTGATGATTAGCTTGTGGTTGATTTTTCTAGGTACGAGTGTTAGGGAGCTCACTGGAGAAGAAATGAAAACATTACAACAAAAGCATTTTCAGCCCATTCTTTTGTGTTTCTATAAATCCAATAAATTTTTCACTACTCCATTTTGCCTGAGGGGAATGTTCCTGGAAATATAATCTAGGTTCTTTAGAGCAGTGGTTCTCATATGTAGTCACCAGACCAGTGGCATCTACATCGTCAACACTGCTAGGGGACACGTCAGAAAAGCAGACTCTTGGGTCCCACCCCAGGCCAGCAGAGTCACAGTTCTGGGATGGGGCCAGATCTGTGCTCACCCAAAACGCCAGGACAATTCATTCGAATTTGACAAAGGGATATGTTTTTATCAGATGTTCATTTAACTATGCAATGGAGAATAATTGCTTGTTTCCATGATTTTTAGACACACTGCTGTGTTTATATATTTTCCACCATGTATGGGAACCGGAATCAAACTCCTGAATTTTCAAAAGGTGGCTTCATGAAATAAAGGATTCCTTAGAGTTGTGAATGTAAAGGGTTTGCTGTAAATATTTTAGTTCATCTGAATCAAATGCAGGTCCTAATGTACATTGGCCCCAGGCTTTTGTGAAGTCAAATAAACCCAACGTCGTATCACCGGCTCAGAAGACATCAGCTTCCTGTTTCTTTGGCTTCCTCTTGCACCTTCATTTATTGCACACACACATTTGAAAAAACCTCTTTTTCAAAAATTTGAGTGCAGCGTACACACAATGTTACATTAGTGTCAGGTGTACAACGTGGCGATTTGACGATTTTACGGGGTGTACGATGTTCACCACCAGCATAGCTGCCACACGTCGCCGTACAACTCGATAAGAATATTGTTGACTATTTTCCTAGACTTACCTTTCACACTGTGACTTATTCACTCACTCCATGACCGGAAGCCCGAACCTGCCGCTCCGCCTCACCCACTTTATCCACCCCCCACCCCGTCCCTTTGATAGCCACCAGTTTGTTCTCTGCATTTATAGGTCTGGTTCTGCTTTCTGTTTGTTTATTCATTTTTTTGTTTTGTTTTTGGATTCCACGTGTGAGTAAAATCATACGGTTTTTGACTTTTTAAGGACAGTAACGTCTTGTCTTTTTACTTGTGAAATATGAGAAATATGAGAGATTCTTCTGGGTAGTTAGTATGAATCCCTTTATGCATCTCCTGTTCTGTCTTTGGTTTCTTTGACCAGTGTTCTTTTTACGTTAATGATAAAATATACCTTTTTCAATAAAGGGAATGCAAATCACCTTGATAGTGGGAAAAATAAAACTATTGGACAACTGAGGGACAATGGCAGCTTCATAGCCACAATGTGCCACTGTGGGGAGTGACTTCAACTGTTTTACCGATCTTCGTTGTTTACAGGATGAGAAGGCAGAAGCAATTGGGCTTAGTCAACAGAAGTATTTCTAGGTGATACATGTTAGGGAAAATGTCAGAAAAGGCAAAGAGTGGAGGTTAGGGATCTCAGCTATGGCTATCGGGGAGGATGGGCAGCACCGTTTTTTCCCCTCTGCACTAAACAGACCAGAGATATATTATGTGTGCGTGTGTTTGTGTCAACTTGCTCATTTCAGTGCATGAGTAAAGATGTATTATACTTTGATTATTTTCTAATGTCTCCTGCTGTAGGATCCGAGATGGTTAACTTTGATGGGAAAAGCTCCTTGCTATACATGTTTAATCAGAAATCTGTGAGTCCAGCAAAAGATGTTATTTCTTTGAAATTTAAAACCAGGCAGACTGATGGGATTCTACTCCACAGAGAAGGACAAAACGGCAAACACATCACCCTGCAGTTAGTTAGAGGAAAGCTCATCTTATCGCTTAATCCAGGTAAAAAGTTCCCAGTAGGTGTTTTCAAAAATATGCCTCTTTAGATGGAAGTATCTTTTTATGCTTAGTTTTTCACAGTTAAGTAGCTAATTTATCCTGAAACCAGAACACTTTCGAGAAAGAAAGAAGACCCTAGAAATAATTACCCTGGAGCAAGAAGTGTGACCCAGAACGGTCTAGGCAAATGGAAGCATGGTCACTCCATGGTTGAGGTGTACTACGGGGAACACGCATGTATCCCGAATGTACTTTACTGTAACAAGTTTTATAGCTCGATTAGTGTGTAAGACCATTTGCACATGTTCAGTAGACAACCTGGTAATGTTGTAAAGACAAGGGGTGGATCCCTGAAACCGTGAGGCGGTGCTCTTCGTGAGGTTCTTGGAAGAAGATACTTCCGAGAAAAGCGAAAATGCAATAATTAATAATAATAAACACAAGAAAGGTAGAAGAAATCATTCCCAAGTGAGAGAAGGTTGTACATGAGGCTGAGGTAAAGGCAGTTGACCAGCTCTCGGGATAGAAGTGTGCCAGGAGGGCGCCTGGGTGGCTCAGTGGGTTAAAGCCTCTGCCTTCGGCTCACGTCATGATCCTAGGGTCCTGGGATCGAGCCCCGCATCAGGCTCTCTGCTCTGTGGAGAGCCTGCTTCCTCCTCTCTTTGCCTACTTGTGATCTCTCTCTGTCAAATAAATAAATAAAATGTTAAAAAAACAAAGAAGTGCACCAGGAAAGTGATTGGGGGAAGAGTTGGCCTCCCACACGGCAGCCACGGTACTGAGTTGGATGGGGCGGTTCATTTGCTTCGCCTGTCCTTGTAGGCCGTGCTAACCTGCCCTCCCCTGACGCCCGTGTGACCCTCACCCTGGGCAGCCTGCTGGATGATGAGCACTGGCATTCTGTCCTCATCGAGCTCGGGAACACGCATGTCCACTTCACCGTGGACAGGCACAGGCAGCATTTCCAGGCCGAGGGCGAGTGCGACTACTTGGATCTTGATTGTAAGGTGTGAACATTTCTTTTCAAGTATTACAGATTTTGTTATTTAAACGCAACATAACCTTTTAAGAAAATACCACTACACAGAGAAATTCCCGTTGCTAGTAATTTGGAATTCTGGCGAAATGTTTCCCATGGGTGACGTCGCCCAGAGAGAAACCCACGAGCGTTGTTGAGATGTTGTATCACTCATAGGTGTGAGATCTCCCCTGGGAGGAAGTAGTCGTTGAATTCGGAAAGTGTGTGGATGAAGAGCTATCAGTAGGACAGGCGGCCCAGTAAAATACATGTGTCTGGACGGCTTTCCGTGTTACCTCTGGTGCTGACCATCAGCCGTTCCCTTGGAGATCTCTGTGTTTTAGGGCGATCGTAAACGGAATTAGCAATCTAGGGTGCTTGGAGAAGTAATCACCATACATTCCAACCTGCTTTTTCGAGGAACGAGAGAGCCAGAGTCAGGCGATTCAAAATACCATTTCGAGGGACATTTAAAGGCTTAATGCATCCCCGGCGTGTTGCCCGCATGTATCTAACCAGCACTGGAGAACACCTTTTATTCTGCCAGTTCTGCTCAGCACATCTATCCGAGCAAAGGGGATGATTTCAACATTCATTTAGTGTAAGTGACCTCAGCTGAGGAGGCCAGCTGCAGAGCGTGGTGCTGAATGAGATTATCGATGCCTTCATTATTCTGACCCATCCGCAGTGTCCTGGCCAAGACTCGGACCCGGAAGCTGGGTTCTGGGAAGGTTTGTAAAGTAGAATGCCATCATGGTCAGCCGCCATGTCACCCAGATCAAGAGTGACCATGGAAATGAACGTACAACATTCCCCATCAGCTGAAGTGACATAGCCCTTTGAGTAGCAAATTGCGAGAAGGGGTATTTAACCTATTTATCTAAATGTAATGAAGAAAGAACCGGTACACCTACGTCTAAAAATTCACCTGAAATTAACATGTTAATGTTAAAATAATGCCAGATAGATTGGAGGCAATTATCCTATACCGGCTGAGCATACATGTTTTAGGCAGACAATCAGAAAATCATTAAACAATATTATTTATGTCATTTTTTTCTTTCTAAGATCAGCTTTGGGGGGATTCCTGGACATGGAAAATCAGTGGCATTCCCACACAAAGACTTTCATGGCTGCTTTGAAAATCTCTACTATAATGGAGTGGATATCATTGATTTGTCCAAGAAACACACACCGCAGATCCTTGTCACGGTAAGAGAGCTACACACAGGGTCAATGGAGCAGGAAACTGCAGCTTGTCCGATGGGCCCAGTCTAAAATGTGCCTCTCCTGAAGGCAGGGAAAATGCCAATCATGTATGCCTTTTAATAAAGTTCATATTTGACTTAATTCACTAAATAATTAACTTGATTTTCTAATTTAACTTTTTAAAATTTTAATGCCAGTCACTCACATACAGTGTAGTATGAGCTTCCGGTGTGCAGTTCAGGGATTCGGCATTCCCTGCGCCACCCAGGCTCCTCACAAGTGCCCTCCTCCATCCTCATCACCGGCTTCTTAACTTTTACAGGTGTGTGGAAACAGACACACGCTTTTGCAAATGTGTCATGGCGCCTCTGAATAAAGACTTTTTGGGGCAGGGTCTCTGTTGGGATTGATTTCCTCTTGCTTCTTTCTCCTGTTACTGAACTCCTAGCTCAGCTGCCTATCACTCGCTTGAAAGGCCAGTACTCGAGAGATGAATTTAGATTGGAAAGGAATTTGAGCTTAATTTAATTTGAGGCCAGGAACCTGGGGAGAAGGTGGACTCTTGTGCAAAAGCCAGCTGCTGGGTTTCTGCCCGGCCCAGAGATTTGCAGAGGGGTTAGGAATGGGTCTGTGAAGGGAGGGGGTGGTCTGCTGCATCTCTCCATCCCGGGCAGACTCCGTGGTGCCGGCCACAAACCCTATCTCTGTGCTCAGGGTCTGTGCCCCAGGGGTCTGGTGCCTGTTTGCTGATGTGCAGGAACGCTCATTGTTCTGCAAAGGGAGGCCAAGGCCCACAGATACACAAAGGGAGGCCAAGGCCCACAGATACACAAAGGGAGGTTAGTAAAATCAGTCCTGTGACCTAAGAAAGAAAAAGATTTGCCAGAAAACTTGCTTGACTCTTCAGAAAGCAGATGTGGCTTCAAACAGGCGACTGGACACGTTTGGGACCTTCTCACCCCAAGGCCAGGGGTCTATCTGCTGTGGATCTGGGGACTTAGGTCAGCGAATAAGGAGCATGTTATCTCGAGACAGGTGGACCCCTCAGATGGGTTGGACTGTTGTCAGGCTTCCATCCCTCCACGCGGCTGCAGGCCGTCCCCCCGGGCCAGCGTGTTACTGAGCTAGCGTCTATCCTTCCACGTTTGGTTCCTTGGACCTGAATCCTCTACACTCAGTGCACCCAGCTTTGTGAACATCGACGCCTCCATATCGAGTGTCATTTACAGAAATGGGATTGTTTTATGTGAGCTTTTCTCCATCTCCATTTTCCAACTCAGCGAAACCTGTGGGAATGCTTTTTTTTTTTTTTTTAATGTTTATTTAGAGAGAGAGCATGAGGGAGAGAAAGAGAGAGGACCTCTCAAGCAGACCCCTCACTGAGCTCAGAGCCCCACATAGGACTCGATCCCAGGACGCTGAGACCATGACCTGAGCCGAAATCAAGTGTCGGTCACTCAGCTGACTGAGCCACCCAGGTGCCCCAATTTATAAGAGACTTTTAGGTTTGATAGATCACCCTATGTCATTCATGATCCAAATGTTTTCTCAGATTAACCAATTTTCTATGAAATATAAGTCATGTTATAGTATAATTATATATCATATATCATATCTTTTATATTAAATGTTATGGGCCATGTTGAGCATATAAATGCCTTTATTGGTACGTAGCCAATGTCTCAATGTATTTTTTAAATAGCTTTGTAGTATTTGGTCTTGCTTTGAAATACTTCTGAAACCCTAGACTCTAGGTACAGTCTCAAGGATTTTCCTGTAAAAAGTTTTAAGGCAGTTTCATTTATTTATTTACTTTAAAACTGAAAAAAAATTAAGTCTTCGACTGTCTGGTCTTTACTCTTTGTGCAGATCATAGTTATCTTGGGTCTCGAGGGTACCCATTCGTGCCTGAGCTGTTTACTGACCAGACCCAACCTCCGAGCACAGGCTTGAGTCTTCCCTCTCACCTCGTGCTGGCTGTACCTGTGGTCTCAGATCTTTCTGTGGGTCAGTCATTGGGCTCCGCTGCTGTGTTTACCCCATACCAATGCTGTATTGACTTGATTACAGTGCTTTTATGGTATGTATTTTGGAGAGGAAGGACAATGTTTGGGCTCATATTCCTCTGGAATTTATGAAAATTTATCTAAAAATTTTTTAAAGAATTTATTTACTTGAGAGAGAGAGCACATGCAGTGGGAGAGACAGAGGGAGAGGGAGAAGCAGACTCCCTGCCAAGTCCTAGATCCCAGGACCCCGAGATCATGACTTGAGGTGAAGGCAGAGACTTAACCCACTGAGCCCCCCAGGTGCCCCACTTAATTGGAGTTCTTTTAAGAACTTAAGTTCCTTCCTCCCAAACACTATGATTAAAAGTAAGTTTGCTCCTGGAGCAGTAGATATAATGTAAAGCTCAAAGGTGTATTTTTTAGTAAAATAGAATGAAGTAAAGGCAACAGGCAGCTGGTGGGTCAGAGGTCAGGCAGGGAGAGCGTGCTGGTTGACATGGCGTATGGGAGCCTCTGAGAGGTGGGCAGCCCGCTCAGGCTGGCCACACCCCTGCCTCAGACGGCCGAAGCCCAGGGCCTGCCTGAGCCAGATGTTCGTGTCCCCGGGTGACGGGTGTGTAAGCATTCACACAACCAAGGGGAGTGCGGGAAGGTTCCTGGAGCTGCTGTCCGTGGTGCTGGGCTTCATGCGGCATGTAAACAGCCAGTGCCTCGAGGTATAAGAAATCTGTCTCCTCTGTTGTGTCCTGCGCCCAGCACGAGGCCTGGGAAAGACATGCCTCGAGATTTCTTTGCCAATGCCCAGAAATGGAGGAGACAGAACTGCCCTAAAAGCCTCAGAAGGAGGTTTGCCCAGCCAGGGCAGTGTTACGGTTTGAGGGACCTGTCAGGTCAATCTGGATTGCGGCTGGATGGGGAAGCCTAGTTCTTAGGTCCTCGCTTGCTGGTAGGTTGATAGGAAACTGCACCTCTTGGAAAGCTCATTGTTCATGAAAGCATCCCTTCTGCCCCTTCCTAAATCCTTTTCCACTGTATTCACAGGGAAATGTGTCCTTCTCATGCTCACACCCACAAATTGTGCCCATGACTTTTCTGAGCTCCAGGAGTTACTTGGCTCTGCCAGGCACCATCGGAGAGGACAAGGTGTCGGTCGCTTTCCAATTCCGAACGTGGAACAAGGCAGGGCTGCTGCTGACCACTCAATTCCAACACAGGCCAGAGGCTCTCGTCCTCGTTCTTAATGATGGAAAACTCAGGCTGAGTCTCTCCCAGCCCGGACATCCATCGAGGGACATCACAGCAGGTAATAGGTGTTTGCTGTGACCACACGGTCCTCCTGTCACCTCTGCATTAAACGAGTGACTGAATCAGTAAGATACTCATAATCCTTCTAGAGGTAACTAGAGTTCTTTTACCTTTGAACTAGGTACATCCAGGCTGTTGTTGTGTGAATCAGTTTGACCCGAAGTTAGCTGCAGATTACACATACCTCTCAAAATGTTTAAAAAATAGGGCGCCTGGGTGGCTCAGTGGGTTAAGCCTCTGCCTTCGGCCCAGGTCATGATCTCAGGGTCCTGGGATCGAGCCCCACATCGGGCTCTCTGCTCAGCGGGGAGCCTGCTTCCCTTCCTCTCTCTGCCTCTCTGCTTACTTGTGATGTCTCTTTGTCAAATAAATAAAATATTTTTTAAAAAGTTTAAAAAATAACCTAGTTATCAACTGATGGTGGGGAGTTGGCAGTCCGCTTGAAACACTGGAGAACAGTAGCCTAAGTCGGAGTCCTGACAAAAGAGGTTCCTTATCCCGTCTTTTGAGCCTATATGCACACCAATCATAATATTTGAAGTTACTATTTTTCCCAGATTTTCTATTCCATTGGGAATCCCTGTTTTGGATAAGGCTTCTTATAATTGTCGGCGAATGTTCTGCTCAGCTTCCAAGAAGGACCCACGTTTCTAAACTCCCTTCCAGGCTCATGTTATCCTCAGAGTCTGGGACTGTTTTGTGTTAGAGTGCTGGTGAAAATGTAAAGCCAGGCGGGTGTCATTCCATGAGTGTTGACTACGGAAGGAGTGCCTCGCCTGACCCAGGTTACCAGGTCGGGATTGAAAGCCGGGAATGAAACATAGCTCTTTGTTTCTCTTTAAAAATAAAAGAAAAAGTCTGACCACTGGCATAGGGAGTTCCCTTGTGCACCTCAGATGAGCACAACCAGGAGTGTCAAGTCAGATTTTGGAAATTTCTTCAGTCTTGGTTTGTGTAGATTTACAAGCTGCGTGCCTTATTAACGAAGAGATGGTGTTTTGCTGTTGCTTCATGTGAGTACACACCGTTCTCCCTTCCAACACACTGGGATTAGTTATTTAACCTTTTTTGAAGGCTGGCACTGAAATATTATAGAAACGTTTTATTGATTTTTTAAGCTTTCACTGGACAACGTATTAGTTTTTGGAAGCAAACCAGAGGTGCATTTTTCTTGCTGCTTCTTTTAGAAGCATTTGAAAAAAGAGGTTTTTTGGTTTTTTTTTTTTGTTTGTTTGTTTGTTTTACCTTTGAAATACAGGCCTGCCTCCGAGATACTCAGGTCTGGTTCCAGACCACCCAAATACAATAAGTATTGCAATTAAGCGAACCAAATGGATTTTTTTTGGCTTTCCCACGCATATAAAAGTTATGTCTGCAGTATTCCATGGTCTGTTAAATGTGCAGGAACTTTATGTCTGGAAAAACAATATACACGCCTTAATTAAAAAAATACTTTATTGCTAAGAAATGGTGCCACGTGAGTCTTCAGCGAGTTATAATCACGGATCACAGATAGCATCACAAATGTCACAGTGATGAAAAAGTCTGAAGGATTGTGACACAGAGGCACAGAATGAGCAGATGCTGTTGGAAAAATGTCCCTGAGAGACGCCCTCTGGGCAGCGGGCCACGAGCCTTCAGCTGGAGAAAGGCGCGGTGTCTGCGAGGCACAGAAAGTGAGGAAGAGAAGACAGACGGTGACTGGTTTTCATTCCAAACCTTGGATAAAGTGCAAAAGCACCTACCAAACCAAGAACCAAAGTTTAAAGGCTGAGTGAGACGTAATCACTCCGGATGCCAGGAAAGGACACCCGGTCACCGTTCATCCTGCTTCCAGCTTTTGGGTCCTATTTCTGAATAGTTACCTCAGTGTGTTTGTGAAGGGATCTAGAAAGGTCCAGAGTGTACAATCTAGTGTCCGTGTGCTTGTGGAGCTGGGCCAGTGGAGCGGCGTGGTGGGAACAGAAGGTCAGTGGGGGAGAGGGGAGCATGCATTCCCTTTCTGTAGGAAAAGACACAGTCCGCCCTTTCTGGAAGGGCCTAAACTGCCCAGGGCAGTGTTCTCTGCAATCAGGATGGATTTGAGACAAGCTGGTGGGAGGGCTGTGTGAGAGGACTCGCCTCCCAGGCCCACTTCCAGAACCACCTCTGTGCTGCCAGGGCTGATGGGCTCAAAAAGTGCCATCTGTGTTCTCCCCAAGCCTCGGGTCCTCGTCGTTGGAGTGACACTAGTGTGACTGATGGTAGAAGCAATGATGTTGAGCCTACAGACCACGAGCCCAGTGCCTGCTAGTCATCAGTCACTCCAAAACCTTTAGTTCTCATTATTCCAAAACTAGTCTTGTGACCATCACTGGCCCCCCAGACTGAAGCCTTTGTGGAGCTGGGGGGTGGGTGGGAGAATGAGCATCATGTTCCCAGTAGCACAAATCAAAACACCCCCGCCCCTCCCTTCTCCATCCATCCTTTGACTGTAGTGCTGCCTGGGAGGCAGGCAGTTCATTCCGTCAGAAGTGGGGAGGGTGGAGGACACACAAAAGAAACACAAAGAGTGAGAATTAAAATGGGGAGAAACAGAATGATCATAAGAGCAGGCATTTCACTTTTAAATGAGAATGTTGAATTTTATTAAAAACAGTCTTTTATTATAGAGGTAAATGGCATCTATTACCCATTCAAGGAGATATTCTGGAGTGTTTTCTGCAAGTTCTCCCAGGAAATAACTCTAAGTCCTAGACAGGTGGGTGGATGGGGGTGGACAGGAGGGAATTTTAACATCAGATTTTATTTTATTTTTTTAAAGATTTTATTTATTTATTTGACAGACAGAGATCACAAGTAGGCAGAGAGGGAGGCAGAGAGAGAGAGGGGGAAGCAGGCTCCCTGCTGAGCAGAGAGCCTGATGTGGGGCTCGATCCCAGGACCCTGAGATCATGACCTGGGCCAAAGGCAGAGGCTTAACCCACTGAGGCACCCAGGCACCCCATTAACATCAGATTTTAAGTGGATGTGGTTCCATCCCAACATATAATGTTAGGTAAACTTTAAAATAAATGCCGAATGACAAGAGTGGAAGGGACACTCCCAGGTTCTTGTTTTGGATTCCTTCAGCTCCAGGGCTGGAGGATTTCCTTCAGGACCAGTGTCATAATGTAGGTCTTGAGTATCTAACCGCAATCCTTCATATTCTGTTGTCGGCTTTCTCATCATTGCTCATGAACCTAACCCGTGTGGGGTCTTTGCAACAGTTTTGGATTCACAAATGTGACACAAAAAGTGAGAGATGGGTGTACATGGCAAAGAGCTAAAGTCCCTGAAAGGGAGTGCTGGGAAGTACCATCGCTCCTGTTTCACAGTCTGAGAGGGGTGGAGGCATCACGATATTTACAGTAGGGTCTATGACCTTCTGGGTCAGGCCAGAAACATATTTCCTGTGCACATGGGTCTTAAATCCATGTCAACGTCACTGATGAGAAATGAAGCCAAGACCAAAAAAGCTGTATATTCATTTTTAATTGCAGTATCGTTGACATATTAAAGAGCATTGGAGGGACATGGATTTATGCGGTTGATTGGGCTTCTTGGGCCAAACTCTGATACCAAATTAAATATGCCTGGTTAACTTTCCACTGGAAACATGGCCATATTTTCTTTGGGGCTGATACCCCATGAGCTAGAAAATAACTTCTGACCCTTGCAGGTTGACTTCCAAACTTAGAGGGCTCTAAGCAGTCGGCACCTTTCTCATTTGCAAGAGGTATAGGCTAATCTATCAGGACAATTCCCCAAGATGATCAAATTAGGGTCAGGCAGGGTCATGCGCAAGCTTGGGCAAGACATTAAAGAAATCAAAAGAGTCTCACTTTGTTGTTTTCAATGAGCTGAAGTGTTTGTTTATGACCTGTTTCCCTGTTGGGCAAGACAGTTTCTAAAGATTCCAATTATTCACTGTGCTCTTTCAGAGCAGCAATTGTCTCTGGGGCCATGACAGTGGCCATGACCTCTCCGTGGAGGGGAGGAGTCCCTTGCTTTTGAACGAATGACTCGCTTTGGCCAGTGGAATATGGGCATGAAGGCAAACAATTCCCTCATCCGAAGTTAATGTTAACATTTAAAAATATTTCCTACTGGTTTTTGTCCAATTTTAGACAATGATTGAGTATGCACACACACATACTTTAATGTGATGCTTTCTAAACTTTACATTTTGTTCTATGAATTTACATGTTTTAGTAATACTTAAGTTGCTGATACATTTTTTCTAAAGAGTTATATTGATATATCTGATATATTTTTCTAAATAGTCTACCAAAATTATATATAGTAATAATACATGAAAGTAGGGACAAGATTTTATTTTTATAACAACAATTTTGGAAAATCTTATGCTTCTCAACATCCTAAAATATTAACAAACTAGAAGAGAGGGAGGTGTGTCCTGTGCCAGGGGACTAGGATATTTGATCATGTCAGGGTTGGTCAGGATCCTGTTGTATTAGTCCATTAAAGCCCTAGCACTGGGAGAAACTAAGATTGCACTGTCCAAGGCAGAATGTTTGGACTTTCCACTCTTGATTTCTTCCTTCCCCCTTCAATTCACATTTCTTTATTTTCTCTTTTTTTCCTCCTGTACTTTTCTGATTTAACCGAATGATGGGAAAGTGAAACACAGTCATTGCCATGTGCACATATGTCTTTTTTTTTAATATTTTATTTATTTGTTTGACAGAGAGAGAGAGATCATAAGCAGGCAGAGAGGCAGGCAGAGAGAGAAGGGGGAAGCAGGCTCCCCGCTGAGCAGAGAGCCCCATGAGGGGCTCAATCCCAGGACCCTGAGATCATGACCTGAGCCGAAGGCAGAAGGTCAACTCACTGAGCCATCCAGGTGCCCCTGCACATATGTCTTAATACTCTTAACTGATCACAGTAATTTTTGCTAGAATATAATTTGTGTTAGAACATGACTGGCCAATCTATGACTGTGGGAGGTCAGATGCAAGGAACCTGTGGAACCACACATTTACTCAATGAGCCTCACTCCACAGGTAACCCCTTCCTCCTAGAGAAACATGACCAGGATACCACATGATCTCATTGCCTGTTAAGAAACCCCCAAGCTCACATCTGTCCCAAGCCTCTCCCTTTCTCTCTGAGAGTCCCAGCTGTCCTCTGTGGTGGGTCTCCATTGTCCAGCCAGCTAAATAACCTGGTGGGTTTCAGGTGAGTTCATGGTGAAGTTTGGTAGGGTGTCTAAGATCATGATTGTATTGTTTTCAAGCATGGCTCTGTGTAGCTGCATCTATAGGGTTTTTAGGAATTTCTTACCCAATTTTGTTTACTTCCAGGTGCTGGATTAAGTGATGGGCAGTGGCATTCAGTGTCCCTTTTGTTGAAAGGAAATCACCTGAATGTGATGGTGGATGGTGAGGCAGCCTCTGTGGCCCACTCCCTGCGTGGGCAGATTGATTCAGGGGACATCTATTATTTGGGCGGTAAGTGAAAGGAACTGGTGGTGCTGGCAATCAAACCATCCTTGTCTTTCCAGCTCCTGCCTTCTGAGACAACCAGCAATTTTAAATGAAGGTTAATATTGAAGAGCAAGTTTTCTCTTTCAGTTTAGTCAATGAGAATGTTGAGCAAAGACAGTAAATTTTTATTAAGGACTTATTTACTTATTTGACAGAGCATGAGTGGGAGTGACAGAGGGGGAGGGAGAGAGGATCCCAAGCAGATTCCCCATTGAGTGCAGAGCCCGACATGGGCTCGATCTCATGACCCTGAGATCATGACTTGAGCCAAAACCAAGAATAGGGTGCTTAACCTACTGTGCCACCCAGGTGCCCCCGACAAAGGCAGTAAATTGTGGCCTAAAATGCAAGCCTGTGGGTGGCCTTGTTTTGATGTGCATTTGCTAAGATTGATTTTGAATTTAGCACTTGTTTTCACTGCAGTCACGTGGAAAGCTTCCAAAATGCTAGGGCCTGTCTCTGTCCCTAGAGATCTGCTTTCTCTGGCTCTGACGCCTGGGGAGTGGGCTCTCCAGGTGACTCTCTGCAGGCCACTCTGAGGGTCCTCGCTCTCTGTCTCTAACCTTTTGTGCTTCACTGTAGAGTATTTTCGGGAGGCCAATAACCCTTAGAACCTTTCCTTCAGGTGTTTTTATCCGACAGTTTCCTTGTTGCATGTGGGCGGTCTTCTTTTTGTCAGTCGCTCTCCTCCCTGGGTGGCCCAGGTCCTCTGGTGTGGCCTGGGAGCCACCCATGGCAGCACCATTTTCAAGCCTGTCACAGGTGCAGACATAACTCCCCTGACTTCCTGAGCCAGAATCTGCATTTTCCCAAGATCCCCAGCTGCTCTGTTGCCCTAAATGTTCAGGAAGTGTTCTGTCGCCCACTGTGTACGCACAAGGACACCGTTACCTACACCAGAGCGAGAGAGGACACACACTCACTACCTTGTGGTGAACTTTACCAAGACAACACCAGACCATCATCCCAACTGTGGGAGATGGTGGGTTTGCCTGTTCGGTAGAACTTTGACTGAGTCTGTCCAGGATCCGTGCAGCCAGGGAGGGGGAGCTCCTGAGGGTAACAAATGTCCGTTCTGAGTCATCCGTGTGAAGAGTCTGAGCCACCAGAAGCTTAGGCCTCTCAGTTGTGAGACTTCCTTCTAATCGTGGCTGGAAGCCATCCTTGATATTATTCCTGTTTCGCATTTTATGGTTGTTTCTTTCCAAAATAAGTTTGAGGTCATGGTGGAGATAACTTGATAGCCCAACAAGAAAGTATAAAATCCTCCCGAAGAGTTGACAGAAAGCCCACATAGGGCGTTTAATCTTTCAAGCCCCCTAAAGCTAGCATCACTGTGAGCGTGGAGTGGCACCAGGATCATTAGAACATTGGATTGCTCGCTCTCCCCACTGCCAAATATGGTGCACCTCTGACCCAGACAGGTTTTTAAACCTTTATGCCTATGATGGATTTTAGAGCTCTGCAGAGGAACTGAGTCCTTCAAAACTAAATAAAGAATTTATCCAGGAGCTGTAACTTAAAACGTAAAAGATTTTGAAGCACTAAAAGGGATAGGAAGAAAAATCCTTGCCGTATTGTTTAATGGTGCAAAATGGAATGCTTGTTATTTTGTATTAAAAAGTAAAAAAAAAAAAAAAAACTTTCTAAAAACACAGAGTCTTCTCTCATATTTGAGCATTGGGCATGTTCCAAATGTGCAACGCACAGCTACATGAGAACAGGTACTTTCCATAAATACCTACACGTTGATGTGATATGAAGTCACTATGTAGTTCATGTATGTATTTTAAAATACTACTCATGTTTCTTGAAAGAGTGTTTGTGGGCTAACCCCCTAATGTACACAATTAAACACTACAATGCTTTTAATGTCTCCCTCTCCTCTAAATTCTCACTTCCCCAGTTAAGGATTACCCTGCCCCCCTTTTATTAATCTTTGTATCACCTTTTTATGTTTTAATCAGCGTGTAGCACCGTGTCAGTTTCAGATGCGAGCATATGACTCAGTGTTTGCATACATTAGGAAATAATCCCACAATAACTACTTAATATCCACAACCATACATAGTTATAATTTTTCTTGTCATGAAAATTTTAAGGTCTACTTTCTTAGCAACTTTTAAATAGACGATAAGGTATTATTAGCTGTAATCACCATGCTGTAACATTGCTTCGCTATGACTTATGTGTTTTACAACTGAAAGTTTGTAATTTCTTATGTATTGCTTTTCTTTAGAAGCTATATCCATGTAGGTGACTTCACACAGTAGTGTTCTGTGTTCTGTGTCCCCTTGCTTTTCAGTTTACACATAGGGCACTACCGTGTGCCTTCTTCTGGGTTATTTTTATTGTTATTGCTGTCACTGTTGTTCTAGATTAGTCTTGGAGATCCAGCCCTGTGAGTACTTATAGATAAAGTTAAGTCATTTTTACTGCCCTCTGGTTTTGAGGTGTACGACACCATGTTTCACTTATTAACTCCGCCGTCCCGTTTTACTGTGGAGCAACAACTGGACGGTGCCCACTTTTTGCTATTATAAAAGATGTGATAAATATCGGACAGCTGCCAGGAATCCTCTTGCCAGTGATTTTAACATTTTCCTTATGTGCAACTATCAAGTTTCCTAATATGCATAGTCAATTCAGTGAAACAACCTTTCGTTGTTTCCAGCCTTTGGTCTATGAAAGGACCCTAGAGACTTGGAGGCAACGTGTTGAAAAAAAGCACAATAGGCTTTTCTTACGTGTTTTCATAAAATTGTGTTGATGTGCAGAAAAACTGTCTCATTAGCATAGTTTCCAGTAACAAATCGTGTCTCTAAGATAAGCGGAATTACAAAGTTCAAACATCCCATGAGAGAGTATAATGACTTTTCTTCATTACCAGTTTGCTATTTTTTGGTTGTGATTAAAATTTGGCACCGAGTGGCAAAAATAGTGTAAGATCTTGCAATCACAGCACGTTATCTGTAACTAATGCGTAAATTCAGAATGACCTGTGTGTACTCCGCTGTCAACACCCACTTGATTCCTACAGAGCAATTCCAGGCGCTGATTCAAACCAACATATTCAACTCTCCTTTTTATACCAACGAAAGAGCATCTTTTTTCCTGGAGAAGGAATATACACTTTCCAAACAACCCAGCTAATGCCATCACCAAGCTGGAGCAAACACTCTAAACCAAAACACCCCAGTTTACTGATGTTAAATAAGGAGATGAGCATTATTTGTTGTGAAGGAAAAGCAGGAGAGGCAGGTCTAGGACCAGTGAACATGCAGCCCGATTCTCAGTCAATGTGCTGTGCTCAAAGCTGTATGCATAGGGGAAGAATCCCTTGTTCAGAGCCCCTCATCTGTATGGTCCGTTGGACTCCCCAGCTCTGTTCTGGGGAAAGGGGTGCAGGTCAGTTTCAAACTGAGTGGGAACTCTGAGACCCAAAGACGTCAATGCCAGAGATGTTTTATCCAATCCCAAGAATAGTGTATGCCAGTGTCTCTTTAAATATCTTCTTAATGGACGTCCATCAGGACCAGAATATGCATTGTGTTACCAGGGAAATCCACTTTATCCAGTCCATGCTCCATAGCAGATGTGGTATTTATGGCAGCCAGTGCCCCATGTTCTGAGACCCTCCTTAGCCCGCTCTCCTGACAGAGGTTCAGTGGCAAGTCCCTGCTCACCACGTGGTCAGTGACTCTTTTTTGCCGTGCTTTCCCATAAGGGCAGATTAGGGTGTCTTCCTATTACAGTTAGGGTGGCCATATAATTTATTGTCCAAACCAGGATGCTTTAGTGAATGGAGGGGATGATCTTGATAATTATGGCAGGACAACAGGCATAAAGCAGAGCTCTGTGGCTTTCTTTTCATGACAAAGTTCCTCTCACAGATTTTTACATGTGATGCAGGTTTCCCTTTTCCCTTTTCTATTTCTCCTGTGTGAGCTTTGTAAATTGTTCTTCTGACAACAGTTTTGCTCTACCGTACAGCACACAGAGTTCGGTGCTGCCGGGGAGGGTAGTGGGAAGCTGCTGTCCTCTGGATTCCTTCTGTGGGATCGTGGTGCTGTCCACCAGCACACATGCCCTGCAGAGCTGGGAAACATCAAATTATGCTCCAAATCTTGTGAGGGTCCTTGTGTGTGTGAGGCCTTAGCAGACCAGAGAACAATGATGGCTATAACGAGGTCTCACCTCATGACCCATTCTGGGGTCTTGACATCCAGTGACAATTTATCTGTCATCCTCAGAGGTACTTAAATTTCTGACTCCTTCCATGGTGATGGGTATGTTCCACTGACTTAGCAATAACTATCCCCGTCCACTTGCACTGCCCATCCCGAATCAGGTCATGGAGAAAGGACCCTCTGCCATCTTACCATTGGGACTTCGGGCAATCTGTGTGGAAGAACAGACAGCTGGTGGTCTGGGCTTGATTTGGGCCCTTGCTTCTTGACCTCTCTCTCATAACTGGAGCAAAGAAGGACTTTGTGGTTTGACCTTTCCTTCTTAATATTCTGCTTTGAGAAAATTTTCTTTGTGACCACTGGATTCAGTTGAGTCTTTATAAGAACACTAAGGTACTGCACTGTATTTCTTTCTTTCTTTTTTTTTTTTTTAGAGAGAGAGTGAGAGTGTGTGTGTGAATAGGGATGGATGGGGACAGACGGGGGTGAGAGAGAATCTTGCCCAGTGCAGAGCCCAACATGCGGCTCGATCCCATGACTCAGATCATGACCTGAGTGGAAATAAAGAGTTGGACGCCCAGCTGACTGAGACACCAGGCGCCCCAGATACTGCATTGTATTTTAGATGCGTCTGAAGTTTGTGATCTGGAGAAAGGGGAAGGTTTATTGGCTGAACGTTTCTGATCCTGTATCCTAATGTTCTCAGTCCCTAAGCACTGTCAGTGGAAGTCACCTATAAAGACACAAAGATACACCAGGTGTCTTCCAAATATATCCAACCTTCCAGAAATTCTTTTACAAACAGAAATGTGCATATTTTCACATAAAACAAGGAAAAAGGAAAGGGAAACTGGACAGTTTGTCCGTTCTTTGTGATGTAACACCACATTTGAAGTGTCAACATCTCCATGAGGGTAATTTATGGGGCTTCATTTTGCCCAACAGTGGGTTTCACCGGATGAAGGCCTTGGCTGGTTTTGGGGTATATTTGTCAGGAATACAAAGCCTCAGTCACTGAAAGAAGAGGAAAGATGACCATGTGCATCTTGTGGAAATTCTTAGGCACAAGCTTGTGGCCATTGGGTGGGAACGAGAGGAGGCTCTGTCTTCAGTCCCTGCCCTTTGAAGGTGCACCAGTGACCCTCATGACAAAAGTTCAGACAGAGGAGAACAAAAAACATGTAGGTATAATGAGTAAAATCTTTATGAAAGTACTGATTCCAGGGGCACCTGGGCGGCATAGTTCAATGTCTGATGCCTGATGTCAGCTCAGGGCATGATCTCAAGGTCGTGAGATCCGGCCCCATGTTGGGCTCCCGGCTTGAGTCTCTCATCCTCTGTCCCTCCTCTCCCATGCTGTCACTGTCTCTCTCTCTCTTTTTCACACATAAACAAACCTTTCAAAAAAAATTACTGACTCCATTTCATTTAAAATATAAGAGACTTCTAAAGTAACCTCAAATCCCACCTGTAAATATTACCAAAAACTTCCTTAATATTTAAATGCTTGGAAAATGATATTTTAATGATTTTTTTTAGAAAGATGAATAGTTATGACTCTGTATTTAACAAATTAAAAGAAAACGTTCTCCTGGAAATGATGTCAATGAGACATAATTGTGTAAGGCACAGAATGAATAAAACAGGTGAGTTTCTCAGGAAGCATAAAATTTATTTCACAATTTCTTGGAATTAAAAGAATATTAAATTATTAAAAAATGTGCTTCTGATGTGTTTGCATCTGAAAGTAAAGTACTCAATTAAGTGAGATTTTATCCCACGTGGCTACAGGTAGGTTCCCCAGGAAGCTGGCTCTCTGCTTGGGAGACTCGTGTGTACGGTGGTTTAGTGAGGTTAGTTCTCAGGAACGACCCCCACCCGGGGAGCAGAGAGCAGCTGGGATGAGCAGAGACAAGGCGAGGTGTGATGCTGTTGCATAGAAACCTCAAGAGAGCTCTGAAGAAGCATTGCCCCTCAGGCACGTCCCAGTTGAGGCTGTGGGTCACTGACCCATCCATTGCATCCGTGGGCACTGGCCATCCCTGGGGAGGGTACCACCCATGAGACTCAGCTCCCTGCAGCAAGGGCAGTTCCTGGGGAGAACCTCAGTCCCCAAAATGAGGGGTGTGTGTGAAATGGAGACAAAGCTGTGTCTGTAGATTTTTCTCATGATGGCCTTTCACCAAAGCATTTGCAGTGAGTCTGTTTCTCTTTTCCTGTCCCCTGGGAATCTGGCGGCGCTCACATCGAAGGACCTGTGATTGCTTTGAGGGCAGCTCTGCAGAAGGTGGAAGAGCATGTGCCAGCCTGCTGCCCCCACGAGGGGAAGAGGGCAGCTCTGAACCATGATCGACTTTCACTTTGATTTCAAAGCTGTGTCCTTGCTCATCATGGGTATAAATAAGAGCCTTGTCTTTGTGGGAAACCAGGGGGATACAATAAAACACCGCCTAGGCGTTATGGTTTGTAATGGTAGAAGATAACCTGATTCAAATTTTTAAGGGTGTTTTGGAGCAAAAACTGATCCGAATCACACAACACTGAAGTAGAAATCGCCAGGAGTGCTCCGTGGGCAGGAGCGGGGGAAGGACTCCCAGAGAGGAGGGGTGGCAGCAGGGAGAGGAATTACTGATTGGCTCCGGTTGCAAGCATGGCTGGCTGTCTGGGGGCCGCTGTCCATAGGTTCTGGTTTCAGAGCCTTGATGAGCCACATGAAGCCACACAGAAATCAAACTCATTTACAGCCTCAGACTCTGGTTTGCTGTCCTGGGCCACTAAAGCTTTTGGTGAGTCACCATGGTCTGATGGCCTCTTTTATTCATTAATTTAACAGTAATTTACAGCAAGCCAATTAGTGAATGCAGCAGAACTTATAGAAATTTTCTATTATTGAAAACCGTCAAAGCCTGTTTCTTCTTGCATGGGGTGCTCCAGGATGCTAACTTTTCTCCGTTATTCTCAGGGCCGTATCGTTGAGGTACTTGTTAACTGTGTGTGTGTGTGTGTGTGAGAGAGAGAGAGAGAGAGAAAAGGTATTTGATTAAAATGCCTCATTCAGAAACAGTTGGAAATGTAAGTCATTTACATTGTCATTAGATGTCTCTGACTGTTTACGGTCAAACCTTGTTTTAACTGTGTTGTGCTTGCACACAAACACACGCACACCCAGAGTAGGAATCTCACATACATAATTATTTCTCAAGCATTTTAAATTTCGTAGGTCCTAGTAGGCCTATGATTTTTTTCTTTCTGATTCTCTTATCCCATGGTCTTTACTTTATAGAGTTTAATATCATGTTGAAAAGACCGATTTCTTTGGGTGGTTTCAAAAGAGAAATCAAACTCAGCTTAGAGGAAATGGGCCTTGACTCTACTGGTAGAGTCTACCTTCGGCTCATCTGTCCACCAGCCTGGCTCGAGTTGTTATTCCTGTGCTTTACCAAAACCAGTAGTGTCTGTTCTCAGCCGTCCACTGCCCCGTCCACGAGGAAGCATAATCTTCAGGCATCTGCGAGCAGGAGGCAGCAAACTTGCACATACAGAATACTGACGGCTGTTTTGGTCACAACTGTTGACTTTCTCCTTTGTGTGTCTCCATGTTCGTTCAGGCTGTCCCGACAGTAGCTCTGGCCCTGGATGTGGAGGTCCCCTGGCCAGGTTTCAGGGCTGCCTGAGGCTCATCTCCATTGGCGACCAGGCGGTGGACCCCATCACGGTACAGCAGGGGTCGCTGGGGACTTTCCGTGACCTCCAGATAGACACCTGTGGCCTCACCGACAGGTAAAGCTGTCCCAGGTCATTTCGGCATTCCTGATTTCAAAATTTTTGGATAGCGGGTTAAGAACAAATGAGCCACTGAGGGGGAGCACCTCCTTCTAGTCCCTTCTCTCTTCCTGATAGCCAACCTGTATAGAAAACTATAATTAATTGAAGACTAGAAAACGACCCTGTTTAATTTCAAACAGTTGCTCCTTTCAGATGTCTTCTTAGAAGATGTACTATCGTGAGTTTACCTTGCATGTGTCCCCAAGCCACTTAGTTTTTACAGAATCCTGTTCGTGGTGCCGTAATTGTTGATGAGTGTAAATACTGATGAGTAAAAATACTTCTAAAAATTCTTTCATGGCACAAAACAGATTAGAATATTCTAGAAAGATGATGAATCGTTGAGGACCAGGAGGTTGAAAGCCACATGTGGTCAGCGGGATTCACCCCACACTCCCTTCTCTATATGGAAAATGAAAAGTAACTCTTCCCCTAGAAGGGTCTCAGCCTCAGCGATCCCTAGTCACACAAACACAAGGAGGAACGGAGGGAACCCAGTTACCACAGACTGAGCACGGTACCGGTCAGTGAGGACATAGTGGGGGATGAGCGCAAGGGGACAAGACTCAAACTTCCCGCTCTAAAATAAGTAAGTGTGGAGACATAATGAGCAGCACAATGACTGCAGTGAATACTGTCGTGCGTATTTGGAAATTGCTGAGGATCTTGAAAGTCCTTGTCGGAAGAAGGAACTTTTTGTGACTGTGTGTGGTGCTGGATGTTAGTGAGGCTTATTGTGGTGATCACATCACAAGATACACAAATACTGATTCATTCTATTGCACACCTGAAACTAATATGTTAGTCAATTATACCTCAATTTAAAAAAAGAAAAAAAGAAAGAAAACCCCTGAAACCGTAGGACGTTAAAATCGCGAATTCTTGCAACTTTATTCAAACTGTCTTGTTTGTCACGCTCTTGGGCTTTCAGGTTTTCTAGATAAAAGGGATGGCTTAGATTGATGACATTAAATTTTTCCTGTGCCTGGTATGTCTGCCATTCCCGAAGCGGGACTGACTTATGTTCCTGTCGAATAAGCGAGCACACTCCAGACACCCTCCCACATCCATGTGTGGCCAGCCTCTTCCAAGTTCATGCTGTGCAAAGTGCTTTGTGCGGTAAATCTGTTCCCAGTTTAACAGCACTAGTTGGAATCCCGTGTCGTGTCCAATAGAGTACACGTTGTGTTGCAATTTGGCAGTGTGTTAGAAAACCGTAAGTTCCAGTAGCTTGAAATATTAACTCATAAGAACTTGCTTTCCTTAATGCAGATGTTCATGGGTATAGTTTATATTCTGTTCATTTGTAGGGGCAAAAGGAGAGTCAAAGAATTAGGCAAAAACTCTGAATCCTAATTTTCAGATTATGAAATGTATGCTGGCATAGGAACTGGCTTCATCTGTAAGTTAGCTTCCGCCAGCTCTGGAATCCTGAATCTTAGTATTGGGAGGGGGTTCAGAAACAATCACTTGGAGGTAGGGTACAGCCCTCACTGATCGGAATGGCTGTCAGTGGCTCAGCAGGGTCAGGGGTCAGGGGTCAGGTTGTTGTTCAGTCGTGGAGCTCATGAAGCTCACAGGAAGTCACTTCAGTGCCCTGGGAATTCCTGCACAAAGCATGATGCAATCACACTGTTTCTCTTACATAAGAAATGCATGTTGAGCCTTTGTGCAGAAAGGTCTTTAGCCAAAAACACACAAAAAACCCCAAAACAAAAAACCAACAACAAAGTATGCGTGTGTGTGTGTGTGTGTGTGTATCACCAAAATAGAAAGATTTCCCATATCACACCTAAAAATGGTTGTTAGAACATACTAGCAATGGATGGGGACCTCTGGATTCTGGGATATTAAGTTACCTTCCCTGCTCAAAGCAGAAACTGAGGTTCATGGCAACCCCGTACGTGGGCCTGAAAAGAACCATCGGCACTTTGGCTGATGTAGCCAATAATTGTAATTTTTTATGGTTTTTGTGGTTTAACATCAGAAAACATGTCCTTACTCTGCACTGTTAGAAACGTTCACTCTTCCTCGGTGCTTCAGGCCACACCTCCACCTCCATGTTCAATGCACCATGAAAGAGATTCACGTGGAAATACGACCGAGCAACCATCCATGCCAGGCTCTTGCCGGCACTTGCTCCGTGCCGACCCCGGCCACCCGTCAGCCCGCACCTTGCTTGTCCAGAGCCAGTCATGCTGTGCTCAGGTGAAGCTGAGATTTATGATTGAAATGCAGGCGATTTTGTAACTCTTATTTGTTGGGCAAAGGAGTTAATAATTCATGATGCATAACAGCATTCCTGGCCCAATGGCCCAGCAGGTTATGAAAAGATGTTTGAAACCGGCTGGGGATACAGGAGACCTTCCTGAGCTGCACAAGGACTCATGCATATGGTGCTCTGTGCACCCAAGGCTCCCATGACACTGGGAAAGCTGTGGGTTCTTGGGGACAAGGCTTCGGGAACAGGGTTATCATGGTGAGGGATCATGTCTTACAGCAACTGTGTTTTGGACATTAGAATTTCGTGTCCTATAACTCAGGTTACACAGTCCTTTCCAGGTTTCTTTTAGGATCACAGGAATGCCACCTTGAACATCTCTAGGCACGGACTGTACTGATGGGGCTGCTTTGCCCACCTCTGTGGACTTTGGCCAGCGTTCATCTTCTAGATGCTAAATGCAACATCATGTGCTCTATGTGTTGTTTTTTAGAGATCAGTAGACTGAAGTGGAACTGTGGGGGGGTTGTGGAGACATGTGGGATGGGTGCCTAATTTGTGCTGGGACAAGGCAGGGCTATCAGAGAGGAGGGAGAGACACCTACCCTGGGGTGGAAGGTGGGTATGTCAGTTGAGTGAGAGAGTCTGGACATCCAGCGAAGGTTCAGCCATGAGCCCAAGCCAAAGTTCTGCCACGAGTCTACCTATTTGAACATGGCTGCTGTAGAAATTGGGTGTCTGAGGACGAGCAGCAGGGATGGTGAGAGATGGGGTTGCCTGGCTGGGAAGGGGTACACCACAGAGGCCTGGTGGCCAGCTCAAAATCCAGACACTGATCTAAGGTTCCCCAGGAAGTCACTGAGGGCTCTGTGCTAGGAAGCCACTTGAACAGCTAAGCAATACTGCCAACAGGGGAAGATGGTTTGGGTGCGGGCCTCAGAGGGAGGGTGTGTGGCCCGGAGGCCAGGTAAGGGGCTGCCTACCCACACGAGAAGGGATGATAGCCTGAGGTAGGGAAGAGAAAAATGTAGATGATGCACACAGTGTTTGGTGAACAGAAGCACAAGCTCATGAGTGCGTGGCTATGGGGGGATGGAGAGGGACCGGTCAGGATGACCCTCGGGTTCTGGCTTGGATATCTGGATAAAAGGTGGTATCACCACTCAATGGAACACTGAAGAAGAGGCATGATTTTTGGAGGCACAGACTCAAGAGGCTTAGTTATTAAATCTGAAGATATTTTGGGAATCATAGAAGTACAAAATCCTAAAGTTGAGAAGAATCTTAAGCATGACATCTATTGAAGTTTCCGTCTCAAAGTGGGGATCTCTTTATCACCATAGAGAAGAGAATCCTGCTTCTGTTCCATCTTTCAGGAATGAGACCCTTGCCCATTCACCAAATGCTTCATCAGTGTCCTCTTTTCCACCCAGATTTCTACCACGAGTCTTCATCTTTCCTGCTCTAAGTCTAGGCACACTTACCCCCATAGTCCAACAAGTACTCAGTGAATTCCCTTCATTGGCTCTCCTCTAGGCTAATGTCTGTTCTCTTAGCAATTGTTTAGAGGTCAAGGCATTAAACACTATCTCAATCCTGATTGCCCTCCTCTGTACCAACTGTGGCCAACATCTTCCCTAAATATGGAAGGGACCTGGTCCATGCATGATACATAGGATTCATAACCTCCCTTCTCAAAGAAACTGGTGCAGGCTAAGCTCACTTCATCTGTGTGTAAGCATTACCAGCATGCTGGACTTGTGGTTTCCAACAATCACAAACGTGGGAGTGTGCCACCGTTTTAGTTTTCTTACTATAGCTGGTGCCTCTCTCTGGTCTTCCTTGTGCATGCTGGGTCCTGCCAGGAAAGCTGGAGGTTTGGGGTAAGGAAGCTGACCTCAGGTGTGTAGAGTCAAGGAAACTGTCCTAAATAGGCCAAGGACATGGGACAACAGTCACTGAGGGAAGGGCCCGGATGCAAACAGACCTGCTCTATAATCATTGGAGGTGAAGAGATGTTCTTCCATTTTCCCAAGAAGCTCAACTTCTAGTTCTTGGCATGGAATCAGGTGTCTGCCACTCAAATGCCAGAGACCTGGCAGGAGAGTGTTTATGTGTGTCCTTTGAAAGACATTGGGCTCATTTCCAGCACTTTCCTCCCATATAGCAAAGGAGTGCTAACTGCATGGGAGTAGAAGGAATCCAAAGTTATCCATTCCTTTGACTCCTTGAGAGAAATAGACATTGAGCTCCAGAGGATAACAAGTACTTAAGTAAGTTCCTGCAATGTATGAGGCTTTTGAAGGACTATATCGAGAGCTTTAACTGTATAACAAGAGAGGCCATTTGGCTTGTCAGGACCCAAGTAATCTGCCTTTAAATTGATGTCGGTCTTCATTTCTACATCATTGACAAAGTTGTGATGGATAACATTCCTTTGTGAGGATATTAACAAACTTGTTTTACCCATTCCTCATTCGATGGACATGTAGGTTGTTTCTACTTTTTGACTCTTATGAATAATGCTGATATAAACATGAATGTGCAGGGTTTTGTGCAGACCTGTGTTTTTGGTTCTCTTGGGCAGATACCTAGGAGCGGAATTGCTGGGTCAGGGTGAGTTTGTGTTTAACTGCTTGAGGAACTTCCAGATTGCTTTCCAAAGTACCATTTTATATTCCCAGCAATGACGTAGAATGGTCCAAATCCTCCTTGTCCCTGCCTGTCCCTGTTATGATGTCTTTTTGATGAGAACCATTCCAGTGGGTGAGAAGTAGCATCTCATTGTGGTTTTGATTTGAGCTTTCCTAATGACTAATGATGTCAAGCATGATTACATACGTGTATTTTCTGTCTGGTCATCTTTTGTAAGGCGTCTGTTCAGATCTTTTGACTCTTTGGACCCAGTTTTTAATTGGTTGTTCATTGCCCTTATTGTTGAATTTTAAAAAGTTTTATCTATATTTTGGATATCCATCCTGTGTCAAATACAGATTTTGCAAAGACAGTCTTCTAGTCTGTGGCCTCTATTCTCATTCCCTTAAGTTTTAAATTTTAATGAAGCCTGAATTATCAATTTTTTCTTTCATAGACCATATCTGAAAAGTCATTGCCCTGCCCAAGGTCAGCTAGATTTTTCTCCTGCATTCTCTTCTGGGAGTTTAACAGTTTGGTATTTTACAATTAGGTCTATGATCTAAGTAGAGTTAACTTGAAGTTCTTTTAATCTGTAATTGAAAAGCAGTTGACATATTGTATTAGTTTTAGGTGGACAATAGAGTGAGTCAGCCATTACATACATTATGAAACACTCACCCTGAATGGTGTCATTGCCACGTGTCACCACACAAACTTATTACAATATTATTGACTATATTCCCTCTGCTGTATTTTTCATCCCTAGCATTTATTTTATAACCGGAGGTCTGTACCTCTCAATCCCATTCACATTTTGCCCTTCTCCCCTCCCCCATCACCTGGCAACCACTAGTTTGTTCTCATATTTATGAGTCTGTTTTTCTTTTCTATTGTCTTTTGTTTGCTCATTTGTTTGTTTTTTTTTTTTCAGATTCATCATTCAAGTGGTGGTATTCAACATTCAAATATGGTATTTGTCTTTCTCCATCTTACTTATTTCACTGAGCATAATACCTTCTAGGTCCATCCATGTTCTATCAAATAGCAAGATTTCATCTCTTTTATGGCTGAGCAGCCTACCGTTGTGTGTTTATAGACCACATCTTCCTTGTCCACCCATCTGTTATGACCACTCAGGTTGCTTCCATGTCTTGACTGTTATAAATAATGCTTGCAATGAACATAGGTTGCATATCCTTTTGAATTCATGTTTTTTTTTTTTCTTGGATAAATACCCAGAATTGGAATTACTGGATCATATGTCATTTCTATTCTTACTTTTTTGGGGAACTTCCATACTGTTTTCGTAGTTGATGCACCAGTTTACATTCCCACCAACAGTGCACAAAGCTTCCCTTTTCACCACATTCTCCATAACACTTGCTATTTCCTGTCTTTTTGATACTAACCATTCTGAGCGGAGTGAGATGAGATCTCATCGCAGTTCTGATCTGCCTTTCCCTGATGATGAGTCAAGAGCATCTTTTCATGTATCTGTTGGCCATCTGGATGGCCTCTTGGGAAAACATCTGTCCAGATTCAGTGCTCATTTTTTAATTTGTTATTTGTTTTTCTGATGTTGTGTTATATCCACTCTTTATATATTTTGGTTATTAAGCTCTTATCAGATATATCATTTGCAAATATCCTCTCTCATTTGAAAGGTTGCCTTTTTGTTTGTTGACGGGGCAAAACTTTCTGAGTTTGATGTAGTCTCAATAGTTTATTTTTGCTTTTGTTTCCCTTGCCTGAGGAGGCATATCTAGAAAAATATTGCTAAGGCTGATGGGCAAAGGTTTACTGCTTATGTTTGCTTCTAGGAGTTTTATGGTTTCAGGTCTCACATTTAGGCCTTTAATACATTTTGAATTTATTTTGTGTGTGGTGTAACAAAGTGGTCCAGTTCCGTTCTTTTGCATGTGGCCGTCCAGTTTCCCAACATTCATTGAAGAGACTGTCTTTTCACCATTGTATATTCTTGCCTCCTTTGCCATAGATTAACCAAACGATTGTGGGTCTATTTCTGCACTCTCGCTTCTATGCCATGGGTCTCTTTGCCTGTTTTCATGCCAGTACCATACTGTTTTGGTTACTGTAGCTTGGCAGTATAGTTTGAAATCCAGAATTATACCTCTAGCTTTGTTCTTCTTTTTCAAGATTGTTTTGACTATTCACGGTCTTTTGTGGTTCCATATAAATTTTAGGATTTTTTTTTGTTCTAGTTCTGTGGAAAGTACTATTGGCCTTTTGATAGGGACTGTGTTCAATAGGTAGATTGCTTTGGGCAGCAGGACGTTTTAACAATATTAATTCTTCCAATCCATGAGCATAGCATGTCTTTCTGTCGGTTTGTGTCATCTCTGGTTTCTTTCATCAATATAGTATAGTTTTCCAGGTACAGGTCTTCCACCCCCAAACACTCTTCTAGCCCCTGATGTCTCAGTTTGCTAATGCCTCATTTGTCAGAGCAGGTCCCATGCCCAACCCAGGTTGAAGAAGGCTAAGCCTCTCGGTGGGAGGATCTGCAGGTCCCACTGCAAGGACATGGAGGCCGGGAGGGGAACAGGTGCAGCTGGCCACCTTTGGCCTTTGCTAGCACTTTGACTCTGATCATGGATGAAACCAATCTTGCCTTATTTGTGAAAAAGCAAACACAATTTTTTTAAAGAATTTATTTATTTGACAGAGAGAGAGATCACAAGTAGAGAGAGAGAGAGGAGGAAGCAGGCTCCCTGCCTAGCAGAGAGCCTGATGTGGGACTCGATCCCAGGACCCTGCGATCATGACCTGAGCTGAAGGCAGAGGCTTAACCCACTGAGCCACCCAGGCAGCCCCACAATATTTTTTTTTTTGATAGAATGCAATGTGTAAAAAATTGATCTGCTGCCAATATAGAACAATTGGTAGCATCTAGTGGGTTTCTTAGTCTGCAGTGGGTACTGCATTAGGAAACCTTCTTTACAGACCCAGCAGGTTTTGTCCACGGTCTCATTTTTCTCCTGAAGGCCCTGTCAGTGCCATGTTTCACTGCAGCAGGTTAGCGCTAAGACACACATTTTCTCCTGACCAAATGTGGGGAAAAGCCGGTGTATCTGTTTTCTTGCAGGTGTTTGCCCAGCTACTGTGAACATGGGGGTGAATGCTCCCAGTCCTGGGACACCTTCAGCTGTGACTGCAAGCACACTGGATACACGGGCGCAACCTGCCATTCCTGTAAGCCTCACACCTCGCTGTCTCAATTTCCGTGCAGTTCCCTTTCCTTTCCGTGATTTGGTGTATATGTGTCTGTATCTGTGCAATCATGTGGTGGAAAACAACAAAACCAGTAGGTATTTTAGAGACTAATTTGTGTCTGATTTGGTTATTTATTTATTTTAGAGGTGGGGAGGGGCCGGGGGAGAGGAGAGAGAGAAACCCAGCCCTGTATGGATCCCGACATCAGACTTGATCTCATGACCCTGAGATCATGACCTGAGTTGAAATCAGGAGTCGGACGCTTAAGTAACTGAACCACCCAGGTGCCCTTGTCTGGTTTATTTTTAATCAATTTTATTTCCTAGTGATGTTATGACAGCTTACAGAAATCCATAGTATCAAACAGGACAGGAAAAAATAAAATAGGAGGCAAAGGAAGATAAGTATAGGAAGATAAAATATGACAAAAAGTGAAAAAAACAAGCTCCCCCCCCAATACAAAAAGCAATCTAGATGGCATGGTGGTGCTACTTGTTCTGTTCTTTGGGTTGGACCCAACCTTGGTTCTCAAGTCCTGTCTGCCAAAGTAAAGAGGACAAAGTACTGATGGTCAGTATTTATAAAACCACATGGGGAGAGTCTCCGGAGGAGCACAGGATGGGAAATATCATGGGGGCAGGTTTCTAGATGTCAGCCATAAGCCAGGCAAACTTTCAGGTCCCTAACAATCTTGATGCTCTTTGATGATGGTGATGGTTTGCACACTGGGGACTCACCACATGCCTGTGGGACCCTCACTCTGTCTAGTTCTGCATGTTTCAACTCCTTTAACCCTCAGAACTGCCCTGGAAGGTAAGTGCTTTATTTTCCACACTGTGCACTTGAGGAAAGACAGAGGTCAGCTCCTTTGACTGTGGTGACACCACTGCCAGCAAGGGCTCTCGACCACCTCTCCATCCCGTTTCTTCCACCTTGAATACCAGTCTCTTTCCTGGAGAATTATTTTCTCAATTTCACAGCAAAGCACACTTTATTGACCCCTAATTCATTACTACTAGAAGCTCACGACAGAGCCCTGAGATCCTCACTGCTTTCTAATTACTAGCTTTTGTTGTCTATGTTTTTATTCTACTTTTTCCTTTTTTTTGTGTATCAGTGACATTTCTTTTTTTAAAATTAATTTATTTTTATTCCAATTCCATTCATTAACACAGTGTATTATTAGTTTCAGAGGGAGAGGTCAGTGACTCATCTGTCTTCTGTAACACCCAGTGCCCATTCCATCCCATGCCCTCCTTAAAGCCCATCACCCAGTGACCCCATCTCCTTACCCCTTCCCCTCCAGCAACCCTCGTTTGTTTTCATAAGCATCTCTTATGGTTTGTCTCTCTCTCTGATTTCATCTTATTTTATATTTCCGTCCCTTCCCTTATGCTCCTCTGTTTTGTTTCTTAAATTCCAATTTTGAGTGAGGTCACATGATGGTTGTCTATCTCTGATTGACTCACTTCACTGAGCATAATACCCTCTAGTTCCATCCATGTTGTTGCACATGGCAAGATGTCATCCGTTCTGATGGCTGAGTAATATTCCATTGTATTTTCACACCATGTCTTCTTTGTCCATTGATCTGTCAGTGGACATCTGGGCTCTTTCCCTGGTTTGGCTATGGTGGACATTGCTGCTATAAACATTGGGGTGCACGTGCCCCTTTGGATCACGACATTTGTATCTTCCAAGCAAACACCCAGTAGTGGAAATGCTGGGTCATAGGGTAGCTCTATTTTCAACTTTTTGAGGAACCTCCGTACTGTTTTCATGAATGGCTGCCACCATTTCTGAGTCCCTTCATTTGTAGCACGTCTCCCTTCTCTGGGCCTTTAGAGAGACGTCATGACATGAAAATTCACCGAGCAAAGCATGGACTGTCCTGTATCTAACCTTAAGTGAACTGAACCCCAAGGAAGCAGGCATCATTGTTGGGATGAGAAGGCCCGGTCCCCAGCCCAGGGGTTTCTGCAGAGGGGACAGGAGGCTCTGCAGACAAGGGGAGGTCACTCATCCCCCGCAAAATCCCGTAAGTTCAACCAGAGCAATTCTACCTGCATCTCTACTTACTATCATGGCGCCAGGGAAGAGCTTACCCAGGCAACTGTTTGGAAGGAGCTGGGCATTGGGGCAGTCTGAGGCTGAGAGACTGGTCCAGAGTTGCAGCTAGGAATGGGGTGGCCTCCTACTCACAGCGTCTGCCCATCACATCGAGCAAGGTGTCCTACACAGACTTAATGACTAAGGCACAGTTGCTAAAGCGTTATCAGTAACTCTGATTTAAACATCACTCCAAACAAGTCTGATTGAAAAAGTCCCAGGTGTTATAAAAAAGCGTCTTTCACTCGTGGCCTTCATAATTTGATTCGGTCGAATGACTGAACTGACTTTACTGATTCTCTGTCTACCGAAGTGAAGGTGGGATAGTTCCAAAGCCACAGGAAGGGATCAGAGACCATGAGATTTTGGTGTAAGTGTCCAGCGAATGTGTCTGCATTCACGCGTACAGCAGGTGTCTTCCTAGTGTTTCCTTCTCTGCCTCTGGTCCCCAGGCAGGCCCAGCCCCAACCCAAACGTAACCACCATTAGCACTTTGCGTCTGTCCCTCTGGACACTCTCCTACGCAGTTACAAGCATATTATGTATTTGCAGAAACACAAACATGAGTGGGCAAACTGCCAGCACGTCTGGGAAGGCAATCCGTGTTGTCTCTGTGGCCATGAGTGGACGGTGGTGCTAGGTGTGTGACAGATGGGGGCCAATCTAATTTGACACACTGACAATCAGCCATAATTTATAAAAGAATGTCGTATTTTGCAAAATCCTTGGGCAGGCAGACATGACTTTGATCTTCTTCTTCTGTGAGAAAGCAGAAAACCCCTCTGCCCTGGCTGCCCCACTTCTCCCGGATTCTCTTCGCTTTTCAAAAGAGGCAGAGATTTCAAAGTAGATAATCCAGCAAGTTTAGAATGGTTTCTGTCTTCTGCCCACGCTCAGACCCTCTGTCCCTGCTAGGATCACTCCGCTCTGTGACCCTTGCCTGGCCACTTGCGGGTCTGTGTTCATGGATGCCAGGTCTCAGCCTTAGCGGGGCTGAGGGACCCAGTCTGCATTGTCCTTGACTGGCTTCCATTAGCCACTTCTCAGGTTTTCAAAGGGTCTTTCCTGTCAAGGAAATGAGGGAGACACGTGGGAACTATTACTCAGTTGATTAGTCATTTAGACTTATTCTGAACATTGATTAAGTCCATCATCTACTGATGTTAGTCACTTGCCTTGTGATAGCAAAATATTTATTGCACATACAAAAAATTCAACTAAGAATCGGGATATGTTGAAATTACTGAGAGATATTTCATGTGTGTGTGTATACATATATATACATATAATTTTGACTTTCAATTTGCTTGAATAATCATTTGCAAAGCATTTCAGGAAATTTCCTTTTAAAACACACATTATAAATGGAGTGAAGGAGACTTGCTGATTTATAAAACTCCTCTGGAAAGTAATGCATTGCACAAGTAGATCATTTTAAGTAAACAGAGGATATAACTACTGAGTAATTTAATACATCGATGTGGTTATTAGATAACAGATCACTTAGGGAGACGAAGCCAGTGCACTTCCGAGACTTAAACATCATGGGGCAGAATAGAAGGAGATAGTGTGAGGCCAGTTACCGTTGTTTTGGAATGAATCTTGTTGCTAGAGCAGGCAGGGTTCAGATACACATGGTGATAACCTCTTAAAATCTTTCACTCCAAGCTTCAGGATCTTCATGCTGCCTGACTGACACAGGGGAACACTCCCCTGGAGAAACCATCCCAGAGAGCAAGGCAGAATGAGTATCACTGGGGAAAGCATCCCATCACTAAGGACAGGGAGGGATCCATCCCACTGCAGCCCTGTCTGAGACCCCTGTCCTTTGCAGCTCTGTTCGAGCAGTCCTGTGATGCCCACAGGCACAGAGGGGACTCCTCAGGGTTCTACTATATCGATTCAGACGGAAGTGGCCCGCTGGGACCTGCTCTTGTGTACTGCGACATGACAGGTACGCTAATGATACACTTTATTGTGCCCGTTAAGCTCGTGTGATTGGTTGCTGTGTGCAAAACCACGAGGCTTAGCTCCGTCGAGTAATGCGTGTGTTCCTGTGCGACTCTGTATAAGCAGTATTTCATTTTCCCTAGAAACCCATTTATATAAGGCGGATGGATACAGGTGTGTTGTAGGCAAGTTCTGGAAAGGATCAGTGCGTGTACCATGGTGAATGACAGCTGTCCGTGAACAAATGCAACTTCGAACGCCTCGGGGTGTGTGTGTGTGTGTGTGTGTGTGTGTTCCCTTGTGTGCTCACATCACATTTTGCTGGCAGAAACAACCCTCCTTTACAAACTTCCCATGCTACTCTAGTGGTGTGGACCTGGCGGGGACTTCGACAACCTTAGAGTTTGACCCTGCATAGTCTGAGACACTGGTCAGAAAGGAGTCAGCTGTAAATGGTTCTCAGGTAACCCTGACCTGGTTAAAATTTGCTTTCTCTGCTCTGGCTACGTGTCACCCCAATAGGGTTGCAATTTCTGGATGGAAGGAGTCATTTATGGGGAATGACAGTGGTGGTTTGTGACAAGCTGGAAGTTCTGCTGTGGTTTCTACACCTACTCTCATTCCATATACAAAATCTGAGCATTTTGGTGATGGTGAATCTAGTGTTGATCTGAATTGGATCAATTATATCTTCCAGCCCCAAAACTACCCCCAACTTTGCATTGGATGGATGTATGACTGTTGGGGGCTTTGGGGCAAGCATCTTATCATAGAAACTGACCAAAACATTGCAACGGGATAGGAGGTAAATATATTGACTGACTTTGCTGAAAGGTATGCAATGTATTAAGTATGTAAGGATTTTTCTAGATATCCTGGGCTCCAGTGGTTGTAATAGGCCTTCAACTTACTCAATTTCTGCTTGCTTTTCATGGCTCAAGTGAATGCCAAGAACAGAGAAAGCTAAATAAAGTTGCTGGCATCCCAGTAATACATTCTACTTTTATCAATCACATGCCTAATTATCACAGAAGTCTGCAAACTATTAAAGATTTTCATATATCTTGTCCTATAAGCAAAGTTCCTTATACACTGAAAAATTTCGAGATCCGGAGAAAAGTGAAAATGATCCCAGCTGGCACATTGCAAAGATGAGTA
>PJEN01015442.1:0-42751 GCA_004024605.1 Pteronura brasiliensis
TTCAGGGGGTAGGAGAAGAGTAAATGAAACAAGATGGGATTGGGAGGGAGACAAACCATAAGTGACTCTTAATCTCACAAAACAAACTGAGGGTTGATGGGGGGAGGGGGTTTGGGGGGTAGGGTTATGGACATTGGAGAGGGTATGTGCTATGGTGAGTGCTGTGAAGTGTGTAAACCTGGTGATTCACAGATCTGTACCCCTGGGGATAAAAATATATGTTTATAAAAAATAAAATTAAAAAAAGTGCTAGTATCGGATAGGAACAAAAGGACTACATTGAAGCTTTATATCTGTATATCTATGTCATATTATCTATACTATATTATTATATCTATATTATATTTCTATATCTATACCTACATATATAAAGAAAAAAATATATGTTTGAAAAGTTCAAGTTAAAATGTTACTATGTTACTATGTTGTATTAAACACCTAGTTGAAATGAAAAGTATCTAAAAAAGAAAAGAAGAAACATGAGAAAGAAAAAAAGAAAGAGAGAGAAGTGGAATCTAAGAAATTCACAGGACATAAGGTAATAACATGAGCTTAATATACTGTTTTCCCGTGGTGCTGGGGTTTACAGTTTTATGGGTACCTTGGGTTTTCCTCTTGTTCTTCCTGCTTGTCTTCTAGGGGAAGGGCCTGCCATATTGCTTTTCAGTCAATCCTACTTGGGCAGATTTACCCTACCCCCTATCAAGGGGCTGAATTCTGTGGAAACTGGTTTTTTGGACATTTGTTCTCTAGCAGCTTTTCACACCTTTTTAAAGGGTAAGAGCAAAGGAAAATGTTTGTACTCAGACCTCAATCCCAGAGGAGAGAAGTCACAGTCTGTTCCTCTCTGAATCCTCCAGAATACACAGTATTCCCCTCCATACGTGTTACTGAAAACCATAACCTTGCATAGGCTGTGCACATGGCCAGCGATCTTCTCAGGGGTGGACCCCACCCTGGTTCCCCCCTGCCTATACCAACAAAACCACAAGCAATTCTGGTCAGGGTGGCCTGGGCCCTGTTGGCGGCCTGTCCTGTGTCTGTGGGCAAAGGTCCAAGCCAGGTCCCTTTGGGCATGGATGGTGGCAGCAGCAGCAGTGGCTGTGGGCTTTGGTCCATGCTGCAGCCTTTCCTCCCAGCATTTGTACTTTGAGCCCCTGCATTCTGTCTGAGAACAGTTACAAGTCCCTTCTTCCACCACCACTGGTCTCTGAGCTATTTTTGGTCCCAGGTGCAGGATGCTTTGCACGGTGGTGTTATTTCCCAATGGTTAGCTTCTGGTGGTCCTCTTCCCCTTCTCTTTATCCTCCAACATCTGTCCACTCAATCACAATTCCACACTTCATACCTCTCTATTGATGATCCTCTGCCCCCATTGATATCTAGATGTATAATCTTACATCTCAGGCTGATTTCATGGGTATTCATAGTCGCTTGGTAGATATCTCTCTGAATTCAGGGGGCCAGTTGAAATGGAGTCCCCCACTCCTCTGCTATCTTGCATCAAGCTCTCCAAATGATTTTTTTTAATTGGAGAATGATTTATCTATGATATAGTAGTTATAGATCCACAATATAGATATTTAACAATTCTATATATGACATAATGCTTACCACAATATATAAAGTATTGATCAATAGAACAGAATATAGAACCCAGAAATGGACCCACAAATGTATGGCCAAATAATTTAGACAATTCAGGAAAGAAAATCCAGTATTAGGGGAGGATAGTCTCGTCAACAAATGGTGTTGGGAAACTGGACAGCAATATACAAAAGAATTAAACTGGACTACTTGCTTGCATCATATACAAAAATAAATTCAGAATGGATGAAAGACCTAAATATGAGAGAGAGAATAATCAAAATCCAAGAGAACACAGGCCTTAGCCTCTTTGACCTTGGCCACTGCCAAGATCTTACAAGTAATGTCTCCCAAAGCAAGGGAAACAAAAGCAAAATTTTACTTTTAGGACTTCATTAAAATAAAAAGCTTCTGCACACCAAAGGAAGCAATCAAAAGACTAAAAAGCAACCTACAGAATAGGAGACGATATTTGCAAATGACATATCTGATAAAGAGTTACTATCCAAATCCATTAAGAACTTATCAAACTTAACACCTTAAAAACAAATAACCCAGTTTAAAAAATGGACAGAAGGTATAAGTAGACATTTTTTTCCCAAAGAAGATGGCCAGATGACCAACAGACACAGGAAAAGATGTTTCACATCACTCATCATCAGGGAAATACAAATAAAAATTATGAGGTATCAGCTCACACCTGTCAGAATGGCTAAAATTAACAACACAGGAAACAACAGATGCTGATGAGGATCCAAGAAAGAGGAGCCATTTTATACTATAGGTGGGAATACAAGCTGGTGCAGACACTATGGAAATCACAATGGAAGTTATTTAAAAAAGGTTAAAAATAGAAGTAAACTATGAACAAGCAATTGCACTACTAGGTATAAACTGGAAGGATACAGAAATGCATACAGGATAGAGCATATGCACCTTGATGTTATAACAGCATTATCAAAAATAGCTAATGAAAAGAGGCCAAATGTCCATCAGCTAATGAATGGATAAAGAAGATCACACACACACACACACACACACACACACACACACACACACACACAGGAATATTACTTACCCATAAAAAAGAATGAAATCTTGCTGTTTTCAATGTTGTGGTTGGAGGTAGAGTATATTATGCTAAGCAGAATAAATCAGAAAAACATAAAATATTATATGACTTTATTCACATTGGACTTTGAGGAACAAAACATAAACATAGGGGAAGGAAAAGAAAAGATATTCAGGGTAGCAAAGTATAACACACTCTTAACTATAGAGAACAAATTGAGAGTTGATGGAGGTGGGTTAGGGATGGGCTAAATGGGTTATGGCAACTAAGAAGGGTACTTGTGATGAGCACTGGGTTTCATATGTAAATGATGAATCACTATATTATACACCTAAAACCAATTTACCATAGTTGTTAAATAACTAGAATTTAAATAAAAACTTGAAAACAAAAATGTATATATATATATAAAGTTATCTCTGAAAAACCCACAGTATTATCATGCTCAACTCAGGAAAAACTGAGTCCCCCCTGCCATGATCAGGAACAAAACAAGGATGTCCACTCTCACTTTTGTTTGTATAGTAGTGAAAGCCCTAGACACAACAATTGGATTAAAAAAAGAAAAGACATCCAAATCAGAAAGGAAGAAGTAAAACTGTCACTATTTGCAGATGACATGACACTCTATACAGAAAATCCAGAAGACTCAGTCTAAGAACTGCAGAACTTATACATGAACTCAGTGAAGTCGCAGAACACAAAATCAACATACAGAAATCTGTTGCATTATGTACACCAATGATGAAGAAGTATAAATAGAAATTAAGGAATCAATATAATTTACAACTTCACCAAAATCCATCATACCTAGGAATAAACCTAATCAAAAGCAAAAAGATCTGTTCTTGAACACTGCAAAATATTGATGAAAAAGTTGAAGATTACACAAAGAAATGGAAAGACATTGCATGAGCATACCTTGAAAGAATAAATACTGTTAAACTGTTTATTCTACTAAAGCAATCAACAAACTTCGCGTGATCCATATCAAAATTCCAGGAGAATTTCTCAAGGAGCTAGAACAAACAATGCTAAAATTTGTATAGAACTGCAAAAGTCCCCTGAATATCCAAAGCAACCTTGAAAAATAAAATCAAACCTGGAGGCATCACAATTTCTGACTTCAATTTATATTACAAAGTTGTAGTGATTCATCAAGAAAGCAGGGTTCTGGTATAAAAATAGATACATAATCCAATAGAATGGTATAAAAAACTCAGAAATAAGCCCTTAACTCTTTCATCAATTAATCTTTGACAAATAGGGAAAGAACATCCAATGAGAAAAAGAAAGTTTCTTCAGCAAATCATATTGGAAAAACTGGACATCAACATGCAAAATGATTAAACTGGACCATTCTCTTACACTATAAACAAAATGAATTAAAACCCTAACTATGAGACATGAATCCCTAAAATCCTAGAATATTAGAGAGGCAGTAACCTCTTTGACATCAGCCATAGCAACTTCTTGCTAGATATGTCCCCTGAGGCAAGGGAAACAAAAGCAAAAATAAATTACTGGGACTTTATCAAAATAAAGTCTTCTGCAGAGTCAAAAAACAAAAATAACAGAACTAAAAGACAACCTATGGAATGGGAGAAAATATTTATAAATATTTATAAATGACATATCTGATAAAGAGTTAATATCTAAAATAGATAAAGTACTTATAAAAGTTAATACTCAAAAATTGAATAATCCAGTTAACAAATATGTAGAAGGTATGAATGACATATTTGCAAATAAGATATTCAGATACTAAAAAAAACATGTAAATAGATACTCAAGATCACTGGTCATCAGGAAAATGCAAGTCAAAAGTACAAGATATCACCACCAAATGACTAAAATCAACATCAGAAGAAACAAGATATGTTGGTATTGCTGGGGTGAAAGGAGAATCCTCTTGAACTGTTTGTGGGAATTCAAACTGGTGTAGACATTCTGGAAAATAGTATGGAAGTTCCTCAAAAAGTGAAAAATAGAGCTACCCTATAATTCAGCAATTACACTACTAGGTATTTACTGAAGAACTACAAAAATGTTAAATCAAAGGGATACATGCACCCCAATGTTTATAGCAGCATTATCTATAGTAGCTAAATTATGGAAACAGCCCAAATGTTCATTTACTGATGAATGAATAAAGAAGAGATGGTATTTATATGCAATGGGATATTACTGAACTATAAAAAAGAATTAAACTTCATAATTTCCAATGACATGGATGGAGCTAGGGAGTATTATGGTAAGCAAAATAAGTCAGTCAAATACAGATACCATATGATTTCATTCACACAATGAATTTTAGAAATGTAACTGATTAACAAATGGAAAATAAAGGAAAGTGAGAATCAAATCAATGAAAATACTCTTAATTTGAGAGAATAAACTGATGGTTACCAGAGAGAAGATGGATTAAATAGGTGATGAGGTTAAGGAGTGTACTTGTGGTGAGCACCAGGTGTTGTATGTAAGTGATAAATCACTAAATTCTATACCAGAAACTAATATCACTTTGTATGTTAACTGATTGGAATTTAAACACAAACTAAAATAAAATCTGATTATATTAGTTTTAAAAATCTTTTTTTTTTTATTTTTGAAGATTTTATTTACTTGTCTGGGAGAGAGTTTGTGTTGTGGGGGTGAAAGAGATGGGGGGAGAAGTAGACTCACTGCTGACAGGGAGCCTGACTGGGGCCATGGGATCATGACCTGGGTTGAAGGCAGACCCTTAACTGACTGAGCCACCCAGGCACAACCCAAAATTCTCTGTTGTTTGAAAAACACTATAAGGGCACAAAACCATAGTTCTCACACTGTTTGGAAGTATTTGTCATATCAGTAATATAGAAAAATATTTTATGGGGCACCTGGGTGGCTCAGTGGGTTAAGCCTCTGCCTTCGGCTCAGGTCATGGTCTCAGGGTCCTGTGATCGAGCCCCGCATCAGGCTCTCTGCTCCTAGGGGAGCCTGCTTCCCCCTCTCTCTCTGCCTGCCTCTCTGCCTACTTGTGATCTCTGTCTGTCAAATGAATAAATAAAATCTTTTAAAAATAATTTATAAAATAAAAACTCCATAACAACATTAAATACCTTAAAATAAAATAAAAATGAAATACATCTGTAGACTTGAAGCATTGAGAAATATTTAAATATCTGACAAAATAGAGTATGGAGGAGAACATTGAGCAAAGATAACTACAAACACTGTTAACATGAGTATTAATTGGTTAAACAACTTAGGGAATAACATGGTGTTGTATCGGTCAGTTTTGCTGTTTTAATAATTTTGTGAATACCCAAATCTCAGTGTAAACTTTTCAATCATGATATATGCCTATTTTATGTTTGCTACAGCTCTTTACTATGGAACCCAAGATGATAAATAACCAAATGATAAAGAGAAAAATATATACAAAATGTAGTTTAGCTTAAATTAATACTCACCACTTTGTCATTTGCGTTCCCTAATCCTTCTCTATAGTAAGGCCTTATGTCATTGTCATCGCACAAATATAATTTTCTTATAGCAAGGGGCTGTAGCACATTGTTGATAATACAAACTACATAAGGCATATCTTACTAAAAATAAAAATGTATATAGCCAACATACAATAGAAAGGTATTATGATAAACAAAATATTTTTGGCCACTGCTGTATGGCATGCAAGAAGGTGGATATTAATAAGGAAGAAAGGAAATGTGTTGCTGTTGAAATATGTTTTAAAATTATATTGAGGAACATAATAAGAGTAAATAAATTCATAAATAAAAAATAAAAAAAAAATAAAATTATCTTGGTCAATTTATCTTTATTTTCACAACAGTTATACTTTTATTTTTTCCCCTGTAGGAAAATAATATACATTACTCCCATGCTTCTGGAACAAGATTGTGCTTTCCTAACTTCTGAGTATTTGAGAAACAAAATCTGGTGAGATATTGGACCTACTGAAGACTTAGAGTCCAACCACAAAATATAAAGTGACTGGAGGACAAGAGTTGCCTATTATGCACTTTTTTTTTTCAATCTACTAATTCACAGAGGCATTTTGTGCTTTCTGTTCTGACAAATTTGCTTACTATATATCCTAATAATATGTATCTAAGTATAAATAAAGATGCATGTCATGATAAAATAATATTTACAGATGAAAAGATTCAAAAATGGAACTTGCAACATTTGTCATTTTGTTTCTTGAATACGAAATTAAGCAGTGATTTACCATCCAAGAAAACAGCTATACAGATAACAGAGGTAGAAACAATTAACTGATATAAGTAAATGATGAGATCCACAAGTGTTAAATATTTAAATTGGGAAGATCAGTGAAATAATTGGAGGAATATGACAAAATTTGAAAGGTTTGTTGAGGATTATTAGATTTTTTAAAATTTTAATTCCATTATAGTTAACATACAGTGTTATATTAGTTTCAGGTGAACAATATAGTGATTCAACAATTCCACACAAGTGCACTCGTTAATATCTATCACATATTTCACCCATCCACTGAAACCCATACCCTCTCGTAAGCATCATTTTATTCTCTATTAAGAGTATGTTGCTTGGTTTGTCTCTTTTTTCCCCTGTGTTATTTTATTTTTTTAATTCCACATGGGAGTTAAATAGTATGGTATTTTGTTTTTCTCTGGCTTACTTTGCTTAGCATTATACTCTAGCTCCATCCATATTGTTGCAAAAGGCAAGATTTTATTCTATTTTTTATGGATGAAGAATTATCTATCTACCTATATGTCCTCTATGTATCATCTATCTATACTACATTTTCTTTATCCATTCTTCTATCAGTGGATACTTGGGTTATTTCAATAATTTACCTATTGTAAATAATGCCGATGTAATATAGGGTTCCATGCACCCCTCTGAATTCATGTTTTCATATTATTTGGATAAATACCCACCAGTTCAATTACTGGACCATAGGGTAGTCGGTTTCTAAATTTTGGAGAACCTTCCATGCTGTTAGCATTCCTACCAATGGTGCAAGAGGGTTCCTTTTTCTTCACACAGAGGATTGTTAGTTTTGATAGACATGAAATTTGCAATCTTCATTAGTTCTCTGCTTCTACATTGACTAATAAGTGTTTTACCATAATGAGACTGATATCGCGCTTGTACTAGTCTCAGATTCAAATTAAATGAGTGTTGCTTCTGAATTCTGAACATTTTTCTGGATAGGGATTTTAAAGTAGAAAACCACATTTTTATGGAATTCACTTCTGAGATGTAAAAAAGGTTAATATTGTATTTAGCCAGCTGAATGCTGCCTTAGCACTCTAAAATGAGAAAGAAATAAAAGTGTTTCAATTTTGAGATAATTATTTTTTATGTCACATTTAGTGTGGAAACTGCATCCTATAGTATAAGAAATATGTAATTCTCTCCAGTTAATCCAACCCCAGTTTTTTTTTTAAATAATCTCATTTCATTCTGTAAGTACTGAGTCATTTTCCTTCATTATAAAGAAAGTTTGGATGAATCAAGCATGTCATACATTTTTGCATGTAGAGCTCAGGGAGAGAACAGATGTAAAACCATATCCAGTGCTGAAGACCAGTGTACAGTCCTCATCTTAACTGAGTGAAACAGCTCTTCCATGATTCCAGGAACTCTGTGGAAGGTGGTTTCAAGCGTTTGGCAGGATGTCTGCTATCTCCTCATTCTGTTCAGTTACTCAGTAAGCTTCTAGTCCTAAGCATTTTATTACTTAGTACAACCTTTGTATAAGAGCACATACAAAGAGAACATTTAAACAGTAAACTTCTCTTATATAAATCTGTATTCTTTTCCAAATAGATAGCATCCAGTAACCTGAAGTTCTTTCAAGCATATAGGCACTGAGTAAGATAATGACATGTAAGGCATGTCTTTCTCCATATGATGTTTTTTCTTTGTGTTTGGCTCCAAGTAATTCCAAATTTTTTTCTAAAACATTTTGGCAATATGTACCAGGCTTGTATTATTTTCAAGGAGCATGCATGCATATGCAAGTACATAATTTTAAGTAAAAAAAAAAAAAAAAAAAAAAAAGCTAATATGGTTTGTAACTCATGTAGTAAAGTTCATAGTATATAGTTGGAAAACAGAAACATGTGTAGAAAACTAACACTGGTAATTCATAGGAATATATTCAAATTTAAGAACATACATCAAATATAAACCTGGATTCTATCAAATTCTCTTGTTTTAAAGTTCATTTTAATCAAGATAATGCCTGGTTGGGAACTTAAAGCATCTCTTGAACATTTTGCCTAGAGCAGTGTTAATCTCCCTGTTTCGCAGACTGTAGATGATGGGGTTTATGAATGGCGGCACCATAATATAGAATATAGCTGGCAGCAGATTTTTAAGAGATGCTTCATTTGCAATAGGACCTAAGACAGCAATCAATCCAGAAATTATAAACAAAAGAAGAATTAGTAACTGTGGGGTACAGGTGGATAAAGCTCTGTTATGGGCTTCCACTGAACGGATTTTAAGGACAGTTGAAAATATGTTAATATATGACATAATCAAAAAGGAGATAAATACTAAGACAATACAAGCACTTACAACAAGAATCACAGATTCAGAAAACTGTACATCTGAAGATGATATCCTCATAATTTGTGGTATATCACATAAATATTGTTTGATCACATTGGACTTCGTGAAGGGAAGCCTGAACAAATTACTAGTGTGGATTGTAGAATAGACTAGCCCACTTCCCCATGAGCCACATGTTGCCTGTATGCACAAACGTGGAGTGATGGTCAATCCATAGTATAGGGGGTGGCAAATAGCAATATACTGGTCATAGGACATCACCACTAGGAGAGCAAGCTCTATAGATGCAAAGAGAATATACAGGAAAATCTGAGCAGCACATTGTTTGTGTGAAATTGAATTACTGTCTGTCAGACAATCCACAATTAATTTTGGAACACTAACAGAGATGCAGCAAAGGTCTATGAAGGATACGTTGCTTATAAAAAAATACATTGGAGAGTGAAGTTATGTGTCTGTCACAATGGCAGTAATGGTCAAAAGATTTCCAGCCATGGCTCCTAGGTAAATCAATAGGAATAATAGGCCTTGAAAAATTTAGAGCTCCCGAGAGCTTGAGACAGACACGAGGAGAAATTCTGTGAAAATGGTGAGATTGCCCATGTCTGCCAATATACTGCAGTAACCTGGAATAAATAATAAAGTTGTAAGATGATGCAAAAATAAAATGTGAATGCAGACAGTTCATACCAGCTCCAAATAAATGCAGTCATTGAATACACTGTGTGGTTTGTAACCAAAAAGTGTGGATTGGAGAAATTGATGGCTGAAAATATTCCATTGTGTATATGTACAATATCTTCCTTATCCATTCATCTGCTGAAAAGGATCTTGACTCCTTCCACACTCTTGCTATTGTGGGCATTGCTGCTATGAACATTGTGGTGCATGTGTCCCTTCTTTTCACTACATCTGTATCTTTGGAGTAATACCTAATAGTGCAACTCCTGGGTCATAGAGTAGTTCTACTCTTAACAAGTTGAGAAAGCTCAATACTGCTTTCCAGAATAGCTGTAACAACTTGTATTCCTACCAAAAGTGCAAGAGGGTTCCCTTCTCTCCACATCATTGCCAACATTTGTTTCCTGTCTTTTTAATTTTTGCCATTCTAACTGCTGTAAGGTTTTGTTTATGTGGTTCTTTTGTGGTTTCACTGTGGTTTTGAGTTATGTTTCCCTGATGGCTAGTCGAACATGGATGGAACTGGAGGGGATTAGGTTAAGCAAAGTATGTCAAACAGAGAAGGAAAATTATCATATGGTTTCACTAATATGTGGAACATAAGCAATAACACAGAATACCAGAGGAGAAAGGAGGGAAATCCAAAGGGGGAGAAATCAGAGAAAGATATAAACCATGAGAAACTATGGACCCTGAGAAATAATATGGGGTTTCAGAAGGAAGGAAGATGGGGAGAGGGAGTGACAGGGTGACAGGTATTGAGGGCATGTGCTGTGATGAGCACTGGGTGTTATATTTAACTAATGAATCATTGAACACTGCATCAAGGACTAATTATATACTATACAGTGGTTAACTGAACATAACAAAAAAGGAAGAAATTGAAAAAAAGATTACATTTTGAAATCAATATAGTACCATATTCTGTTTGAAAGTTCTTTCCAACTATGCTGAGATATCATACTAGTTCCAATAATCATAAAATCAGAGAACTAAACCCATAAGAATATAACATAAAATCAAGACCTTATAGCTTTGAGTACATTTACACTATTTCTATAAAATATGTGTGAGCCTGGTGATGGATATTAAGGAGGATGCAGATTGCATGGAGCACTGGGTGTTATAGATAAACAATGAGTCAAGGTACACTATATAAAAAACTAATGATGTACTGTATGGTGACTAACGTAATACAATAAAATATATATAAAAAATATCTCACCAGATTCTGTTATTTAAATCCATCTTCTGTGAAAGCTTAGCATTGTCAGATTTTAACTTAAAGTATCAGAAATCACATGTTTATGTTTTCTAAATGTAGTCTGCTTTTGAAGAAAAATATAAAAAGAAAACAAAAAAACAAAAACAAATGTATATTCAGCTTTTATTATAGAAAATATGATTTGTGTCATCATTTCTTAATGATAACATGGTGCTTACATTGGTAAATTTACATGAATTTTCAATTGTTTTGCAAAAATATTTCAGACTATTTCTATAATAATTGAGTTATTTGGGATATTTTGATCATCCTCATTTTCCTTAAAAAATGTAATGTTATTAACTATCAAAAGAAAATTCTTAGTGATTAAATTGTCATTATTGATTTAAGACATAGGTTACTGAAAAAATAAGACTTATAGCTATTTTTAATTTGCTTCATTAAAACCACACATTAACTGTTGGTTATTAGAAGCCTCATTCAGATGCTCAATATTTTCAGATTACATGTTACTTCTCCTAGGTCTATACAAATACTGAAATTTCTCCATAGTAAAGTTAACTTACATCTCCTCCTTTGGAAAATTTTGTGGTGGATAAATAGAAAATAAATACTCCTAGGCCTAAGAGACAATTTAGCATGTTTTTACTCCTCCTTACTATCTTAGTGGTATTTTAAAATTTAGACATGAACAGTAGAATGAGTGATATTACTAATTAAGAAATTAGAAATTGTAAATTGATTGTAAAACAGATAAAATATTAAATAATCAGCATATAGAATCTCTCCTTCATAATATACAGGAAATATGAGAAATTCTTAATAATAACTATATAGATATTTGAACATTTCTTTCAATATTTTGGAGACCATTTTTCTTATATGATTTATTCCCATGAAGTGCCCATAAATATTAAAGTTATTCTTTAAAATCAAGCTCAAGAAAAAGTTCATTCCTTGCACCTGTAGTATTTAAATTCTTAAGAAATTTTTTCATCTTTCACTCTTGTGTACAAAGTGTAAAAAATCTTCAGTCACCCTTTTTAAAAGCAAATAACTAAAATAAATAATAAAATCAAAAACATTCCATCTATTCTATGAGAATACATTTATCATAAGGACAGGAACAATAAGGTATAAAAATGATCTTGAGACATTTCAGAGCTAGTATATTAAATTATTCCTTTGCAAATTTCAAAGTAACATAAGTCAACACATGAAATATCTGTGAATTGAAGTAACAAGTTTACCTTCACTGTTGGCTATATTATTTTTGCAAATTGAAATAAGTCAAGGGGAGACAGTCAATTATCATATGGTTTCACTTACTTGTGGAGCATGAGGAATAACACAGAGGATGTTGGGTGAAGGAGAGGAGAAGTGAGTTAGGGGAAATCAGAGGGGGAGATGAACCATGAGAGACTGTGGACTCTGAGAAATACTGAGGGTTTTGAAGTGGAGGTGGGTGGGGGATTGGGAAGGTTGCTGTTGGGTATTAAGGAGGGCACATATTGCATGGAACACTGGATGTGGTGCCTAAACAATGAATCTTGGAACACTGAAAAAATAAAATTAAATTAAAAAAAATAAAGTGACATGAAAAAATTTGTGATCTGGCCTCTTTCTTAAGTTAGTAAAATACAAGGAGATCTTCTCAGGAAGGTTCATACTTACTTTAAATCACATGAACAATCTGCACCTGGATGCCTTATAAGCCTGATAATTCCCTAGAAAGCACACATATGGGTCAACCTCTGGAAAACTCTGGTGAATTGGTGACTTCACCTTTTAGAGGCCATCTTGACTCCCAATTCCTGGCTATACTTTAGAGATTAGCTAAATTTTGGTAACTTTTCTTAACAATATCATTAGCATAGACTATTCTGTTATATTTGGAAGTGTTAAAAATGTTTCTTAGGCCTCAATACATTTTCAAATTTGTGTCTGATTGAAAAAGTAATTTTCTACATTACACTTTATCAATAAAATCATGTGACTTTTTTATTTAAGTTTTTATTTAAATTTCATTTTAACATACAGCGCAATATTAGTTTCAGGTATACAACTTAGTAATTCTGCACTTCCATGCAACACCTGGTGTTTATCACAGCAAGTGCACTCTTTAATGCCTATGACCCATTTTATTATTTTTTAAAGATTTTCTTTATTTATTTGACAGAGAGCAGAAACAGTGGGAGCAGTGGGCAGGGGGAGAGGGAGAAGCAGGCTCCAAGCTGAGCAAGGAGCCCAATGTGGGGCTCAATTCCAGGGATCACGACATGAGCCAAAGGGAGATGCCTAACCGACTGAGTCACCCAGGCATCCCAACCTATCACTCATGTTACAATATCTCCCCAACTACTTCCTCTCTGGTAAATATCAGTTCATTCTCTAAAGGTTAAGACTTTGTTTCTTGGTATTCCTCCCTCTTTTTTTTTCCTCCTACAATTATTTGTTTTGTTTCTTAAATTCCACAAAGGGGTGAAATCATATAATATTTAGCTTTCACTGACTGATTTATTTCACTTAGCATAATAGACTCTAACTCTATCCACATCTTTGCAAATGGCAAGTTTTCATTACTTTTATGGCTGAGTAATATTCTATTGTATATATACCACACTTCTTCATTTTATCATTTGCTGATGGATATTTGTTTTTTTTACCATGATTTTATTATTGTAGATAATGCTGCTTTAAACACTGGCATGCATGTATACTTTTGAGTTAGTATTTTCTTATCCTGTGGATAAATAGCTAGTAGTGCAACTGCAGAATCATAGGGTAATTCTATTTTTAAATTTTTGATGTTCCTCTGTACTGTTTTCCAGAGGGGCTGCACCTGTTTGCATTTCCACAAATAGTGTAAGAGGCTTCCCCCTTCTCTGAATCCTCAGCAACACCTGTTGTTTCTTCTGTTATTAATTTTAGCCATTCTAGCAGGTAAGAGGTCATATTTTATTTTTGTTTTTATTTGATTTCCCAGGTTATCAGTGATGTTGAGCATCTTTTCATGTGTCTGAGAGCCATTTGTATGTCTTCTTTGGAAAACAGTTTATTCACAGCCACATGCAAAATAATGAAACTGGACAATATTCTGACACCATACACAAAAATAATTTCAAAATGGATCACAGACCTAAATGTGAGACATTAATCCATCAAAATCCTAGAGAACATGGGCAAAATCCTAGAGAACAGACCTAAATGCGAGACATGAATGCATCAAAATCTTAGAAAACATAGAAATCTTAGATAGTCTTTGAACTTGGCTGCAGGCACTTTTTAGATTTATCTTGGGAGGCCATATGGTCACAGTCTTCTGTTGGTTGGGAGAGTTTTGATTACTAATTCAATTTCTCTGCTGGTTATGGGTCTGTTCAAGTTTTCTATTTCTTCCTGTTTCAGTTTTGGTAGTTTATATGTTTCTAGGAAGTTATCCATTTCTTCTAGATTGCCTGATTTTTTTTTCACGTATAATTTTTCAAAATATTATCTTATAATTTTCAGTATTTCTGTGGTATTAGTTGTGTTCTCTCCTCTTCCATTAATGATTTTATTTATTTGGTTACTTTATCTTATTTTTGATGACTGCCTAGGGGTTTATCTATGTTACTAATTCTTTCAAAGAAATCTCTTGTTTCATTCTGTTCTACTTTTTTATTTTTTTGCTTTTGTTTCTGTTTTAATTTGTTTCTGCTCAAATCTTTATTATTTCCCTTCTGTTGGTTTTAGTTTTCATTTGCTGTCTTTTTCAAACTTCTTAAGGTGTAAAGTTGGTTTATTTATTTGAGAGTTTTCTTGCTTCTCAGGTATATATTGCTATATACTTCCCTCTTAGATTGATTTTGGTGATCCTATAGATTTTGGAATATTACGGTTTCATTTTCATTTGTTTCCATGTATTGTTTTTTTATTTCTTTAATTTTTTAGTTTACCCTTTCAGTTTTTGTAAAATTTTTTCAACCTCCATATATCTGTGGTCTTCCTAATTTTTTTCTTGTGGTTAATTTCAAATTTCATTTGTTGTAGTCTGAAAATATGCATGGCACAATCTCAATCTTTTTGTACTTGTCGGAGTCTTATTTGTGATCTAGTATGTGATCTATTCTGGAGAATGTTCTGTGTTGGGTAAACTGGATGGCAGCTTGCAAAGCAATGAATCTGGACCACTTTCTTACAAAATACGCAGAAGTAAATTCAAAATGTTATGAAGATTACAGAGTAGTAGGAGTTCCCTAGGTTTGTGTCATTCCTTAAATATAAATAAATATTGGGGCACCTGGGTGGCTCAGTGGATTAAGCTGCTGTCTTCAGCCCCGGTCATGATCTTGGGGTCCTGGAATTGAGCCCCACATTAGACTCTCTGCTCTGCAGGGAGCCTGCTTCCCCCTCTCTCTCTGCCTGCCTCTCTGCCTACTTGTGATCTCTTTCTCTGTCAAATAAATAAATAAAATCTTTTAAAAAAACATAGATAAATACTAAATCATTCCAAATGGTGAAGAAATTGGTCTGAGGACTGACAGAAAACAAACAAAACAAACAAACAAACAAACAAAACCAAACTGCACAACTAGAGGCAGAATAGAATCCACACTGTGAAAGGTAAGAGGTGCAGAGATGTTATTTGGGGGAAGAAAAGTATCATGGGTGTCATGGGAGGTAGGGAACCCTGGTCATGGAAGAGACAAGAGAGAGAGAAGGCAGTCCACAAGGGATCACACAAGAAAAACAATTCCCCAGAATTATTGACTGGGGAAATGAGAGAGGCTGATATTTTTGTCAGTTTTTACTATCAATGGCGTTCAACTATTGAAATTTATTTATTTATTTATTTATTTTTATGTTCAGTTAGCCACTGAACATAAACAATTAGTTTTTGATGTGGTGTTCAATGATTCATTGAATATAACACCCAGTGCTCATCACAACACATGCCTTCCTCGATACCCATCATAGGGTTACTCCATCCTGCTACCCCCTCCCCTCTGAAACCCTCAGTTTGTTTCCTGGGGTCTCTCCCAGGTTCATATCCCTCTCAGATTATTACCTCTTTAGTTTCCCCTTCCTTTTCCTAATGTCCTCTATGCTATCCCTTATGTTCCACATATGAGAAACCATATGATAATTGTCTTTCTCTACTTGACTTATTTAACTTAGCATAATCATCTCCAGTTCCATCAATGGTGATGCAAATAGTGAGTATCCACCCTTTCTAATGGCTGAGTAATATTCCATTGTATATATGTACCACATCTTCTTTACCCATTTTTAGAGGTCTGTGGTATGGCTGGTGTGGAGCTGAGGTCACTGTAGTTCTCCTATGGAAAAAGGAGTCCATAGACCCCAGAAACAGATAGTGTGATCTAAGGATTGCCTGGGATTCACTGGGAGAGATGGCTCACGCTTCTTGGAGTGCATGTAGGAGAGATGGCTTTGTCTCTTTGAGAACAAAGGGGCTGACAGATTCCATTACCCTCCCCTGACACTCATCAGAGACACAAAGACACCTTCTGAGATCAGCTAACCAGACACTGGCTCTTTGCTGCACTTTACTCCAAACTCCCATGCCCCTGGACTTTGGTGTTGCTGTCCTTATTGGACAAACCTGCATCAATTGCAGCATGGTAAGACCCTCCTCCAGAGGACCAGCATGGGTCCCCACCACCAGGTCCCCAGGTCCCCAAAGTTTGGAGTTTTAAAACTCAGCTACCATGCCTGGGATAGAACACAGTTACACTATACTACCAGGTGGGCAGAGAGACTGGACATGGTCAGGTGAAGGCAGGCATCTGAGGGACATCCACGACACATGTGGGGAAATTGTTTATTCTTCTGGGAGTGCTTCTTAGACAGTGGTGGGCATGAACTCACTTTTCTAGGGACAAGAGTGGGGGCTGGTGTTATTTCTCTCTTCCATACCTCAGTATAAAATAACTGCAATAAACAACACAGTACCAAGAATGGTGGCATAAACTATTTCCACAGCACCTGCCCCACTGTGCTCTGCAAGTGCTGCTTTTCTCAGACAAGTGTACCTGAGAACTAGAGCAATGGACCCCTCCTCCAGAAGACCAGCAAAACTACCCCCCAACACACACAAACCAAGTCTACTAAAGACAGAGTCCTGTAAAGCCTCAGTTCTAGTGGAAATAGCATCAGTTCTATTTTAACAAGCCAACCGCAGCACATCTAGTTAACCTTCGCCACATTCTGGCCAAGGAGAAACTCTGTGGTGACCTACCTGAAGGATAGAGCAGCCAAAACACAGCGGCAGAGTGCACAAAGCATATGCCAGATACATTTCTTGAAGTGCCAGGCCCTAAAGAGCATTTTACCTCTTTTTAACAAGTTTATCATTGTCAGGAGCAGGAAACAGAAGAGGCTTTACTAACACACAAAAGACAGAGACCTAGACAAAATGCTGAGATGGAGGGATTCATTCCAAAAGAACAAGAAAAGGTTATTACTGGGCATCTAATCAAAACAGATATGAGTAATATACCTGATCCAGAATTTAAAACAACAATCATAAGTATACTAGTTGGGCTTAAGAAAAGTAGAGAAGACACCAGGGAGTCCCTTACTGCAGAGATAGAAGACCTAAAAACTAGTCAGGCCAAAATAATTTTTTGTAGGAGAAAATAATTTCAAAACTACTTATTCTACTGTAGTTTTCTTATTTTTATGGAATTTAGGTGGTCTTTGTATTATAAGCCACTTTTCAGTTATTTGTTGCAAATACCTTACTCTGACACTTGTCCTCTAATCCTTGACACATTTTGTTTTGGAGATATGCTATGATTTTAAAGGTAATTGAACTTAACATTGTGTCTATTGGAGTAATATTTTCTATAAGAGTTCTTAAAGAAGTTTTGGTACATTTTCTTCTAATTTTTTATTCATCAGTCTTTCACGTTTTGATCTATACATGGAATTGATTTTTGAGAAAAGTTGGGTAGGACACATACTATTTTATTTTTCATATACACATCCTTATTTTAAATATAGTCTATTAAAAAGACAGTATTTCCCTCATTTCATTGCAAGGTGATACTTATCATGTAAATCTTTCTTACTAGTGAGGTTTTAATAGTCACATAAGTGTTCTTATGTTTGTATGTTTTCCCTGAGCTAACACCTACTATCTTAAATAATGAAGTTCTAAATTAGAGTATAAAATCAGAATAGCAGTTCTTCACACTTTATATATTTAAATTTAATTTCAGTTCAGGTTACTGAACATATAGTGAATTATTAGTTTAAAGGGTAGAATTCAGTGATTCATCAGTTACATATAACATGAGTGCTTATTACATCGCATCCTCATTAATACCCAACACCCCATCCTCCCACCCATCTCCCCTCCAGCAGCCCTCAGTTTTTTCCCTATAGTTATGAGTCTCTTACCATTTGTCTTCCTCTCCATTTTTATCTTATTTTTCCTTCACTTCCCCTATGTTCATCAGTTTTGTTTCTTAAATTTCAACATATGTAAAAAAATACCACATATATGAGAAATCATATAGTATTTTTCTTTCTGCCACTGACTTATTTCACTTAGCATAATACACTCTAGCTCCATCCATGTATTATTCTGTATTTATTTATGAATGCTCTCATTGTTCTTAGCATTTTGAATTTCCATATATATTTAGAGAAATTGTCCATTTGTGCTCTAAGAATGTTTACTTAAATGGCAATGAAGCTATCAATTAATTTGGAAGGAAACAGACATCAAACAATTGTGAGCATTATGGACTGAACCATGTTTGCACAAATTTGATATACTGAAGCCCTAAAATCTAATATGAACTGTATTTAGCTCTAACCATTAATGTGATGTGTTTGGAGATAAGACTTTAAGTAGATGCTGAAGGTTAAATTAATTTATAGTTCAGATCCCTAAGCTAATAGATCCAGTGTCCTCCTAAGAGGAGTAAGAGACACCACTGAACTCTCCCTTGATCTCTCAGGCCATGTGAAGACCCAAGAAGGCAGCTATCTAAAAGAAAGGAAAGAAGCATCACCATAAACTAAGACTGGTGATGCCTTGATTTTTGAGTTAAAACCTATAGTTGTGACAGAAATATTTTTAAATAGCATATTCTGTATATTTTGCTTTACCAGCTCTAACGGATTAATAAAGTGAATCTTTCAATAGATAACTTTTATTTACACAGTTGTTTTGTATTTTTCTCAGAAATATTTTCATTCTCTTATTAAGCACTTGTGCACATTTTTTACAGAGTTATTTTTAACACCCTGTTTATGTTTCTTGACTCATTTATTGAATTCAGTGCCGATCCTCCTTATAGTTAAGTAGAGTTTAGTAACTATGTCTGGGCAATGCCAACATATGTTACTTCCAAAATTTGACTTAATACAAAGAACTAAAGATTAGATACATATTTTGGGCACCTTGTTGGCTCAGTTGGTTAAGCCTCCTACCCTGAGGACATGATCTTAGGATCATGAGATAGAGCCCTGCTTTGGGCTTCATGATCTGATTGGAGTTGGCTTCAGATAATCTATGTTCCTCTCCCTCTGCCCCTCCCCCTGTTCATGCACTCTCTCTTTATCAAGTAAAATAAATAAAATCACTAAAAATAATGGGAAGCCTGGATGACTTAGTCAGTTAAGATCTGTCTTTGGCTGAGGCCATGATCCCAGGGTCCCAGGATGGAGTTCTGCCTCTGGCTCCTTGCTCGGCAGGAGCTCGTTTTCCCTCTGCCTGCTGCCCCCACTCTTGTGCTCTCTCTTACAAATAAATAAAATCTTAAAAATAATAAAAATTTAAAAATGAAATGAATTTTAAATTGTTCATATTATTATATAATTAATTATTCTATTCTTAATTCATTTTGCATATTATTTTGTAAATCACTTATGTCCTCTCTATCTTAATATGTTCAAGGTTTATTAATTTGAACATGCATAAGACTTGCTTTTATATAACTAACTCTTTTTTCCAACAGTATCTCAGATATTATGTCTGAGATTATTATTAAAGGATGTGAAGAAAGAATAAAACACAAGAATTCTGTTTGGATATGAATCATAATATATCTCTGAATTCATACATTTTTCTGCCAAATTTTCAGGATTTGCAACATCCTTGTTTCAACCATGGGATATGAATGGACATAACATATTCCACATGCAACCATAAGTTTAAGTGTTTTTTGATATGTGTTCTATATACTTACATAACAAGATATATTCTTCAAGTATTCAAGTAACAGAATGTTATATTAGTTTTAGGTGTAAGATACAGTGATTTGACAACTCTCTACATTATGCTATGATGGTCACAAGTGATGACCCTGTCACCAAGAATGCTATTACTGATTATATTACCTATGTTGTACCTTTCATCTCTGTGACTTCTTTATCTCATAAGTCAAAGACTGTACCACCTATTTAGTTTCACCCAATTAAAAAATTTCCTCACCACCTCCTTTCTGGAAACCACTAGCTTGTTCTATTTATAGGTCTGTTTCTGCATTTTTGGTTGGTTTGTTCATTTGTTTTTAGATTCTACATACAAGTGAAATAATATGCTATTTGTCTTTTTCTGATATACATTATTTAACATTATTCAATTAAGATTCATTCATGTTTCTGCAATGAACAGTATCTCATTCTTTTTTGTGGCTGATCAATATTCTATTGACTATATAAATATACCATTTTAATTTATTTTTTAAAAATTTTTATATAACACTTTTAAAAATTTAATTCCTGTATATTTAACATACAGTGGTTTATAGTTTCATGTGAACAATATAGTGATTCAATAGTTTCATATATTATTCAGTGCTCATCAAGATAACTGTACCATTTAATCCCCATTAAGTAATGCAAATGTTGTGATGAACACCAGGTATTGTATGGAAGTGTTGAATTACTATATTGTTGACAAGAAACTAATATAAGACTGTTAACCAACTGGAATGTAAATTAAAAACAAAGCACCTAAAATAAAACAAAAAGAAAGGTAGATCTACCCTTAATACTCATCACCTATTTCACTAGTTCTTCAACCCACTCTTGTGATAACCATCTATTTGATATCTATAGTTATGAATCTGCTTTTTGGCTTGTCACTTTTTTCACTTCGTTTGTTTTATTTATTAAATTCAATACATAATACTAGACACATTTCTGGATTCCAGGAAAACACAAGCAAAATGGAACTATTAGAGTTCATCAATATAAAAACTTATGCACAGTGAAGAAAATAATAAAAGCTAAAAGGTAACTTTTGGAATGGGAAAATATTTTTTCAAATGACATATCTGATAAAGAGTTAGTATTCAAAATCTATAAAGAACTCATCAAATATCCCAAAAAACAGATAACCTAGTTAAGAAATGGGGAGGTGACATGATGAAATTTTTTTTTCCCCCAAAGATGATGGGCAGGTGGCTGACAGACACATGAAAAGATGCTCAACATCACTCATCATCAAGGAAATATAAATTGAAACCATGAAGAAATATTACCTCACACTAGTCAGAATGGCTAAAATTACAAACACAGGAAACAACAGATTTTAGCGAGGATATGGAGAAGGGAACACTCTTAAAGTGTTGGTGGGAATGCAAACTGGTGCAACCACTGTGGAAAACAGTATGGGCATTCCTCAAAATTTAAAAATACAAATACCCTATGACCCAGAAATTGCACCACTAGGTATTTATCCAAAGGATACAAAAATGCTGATTTAAAGAGACGCATGCACCCTGATGTTTATAGGAGCATTATCAATAATAGTCAAACTATGGAAAAAGCTCAAATGTTTATCAAAAGATGAGTGAATAAAGAAGATGTGATATAAATATACAATGGACTATTACTCAGCCATAAAAAAAATCTTGCCATTTGCAGCAAAGTAGATGGAACTAGAGTATATTATGCTAAGTGAAATAATTAGTTGGAGAAAGACAAATATCATATGATTTTATTCATATGTAGAATCTAAAAAAACAAAACAGATGAACATAGGGGAAAGTGAGAGAAAAAAAATAGGGAGGCAAACCATGAAAGAGACTCTTAACTACAGAGAATAAACAGTTATTGCAAGGATGGTGGGTGGGGGCTTGGGTTAAATAGGTAATGGACATTAAGGAAGGCACTTATTGTGATGAACACTGGTTGTTATATGTATGTGATAAATTCATAAATTCTACTGAAACTACTATTGCACTATAAGCTAACAAGCTAGAATTTAAATTTAAAAAATGAAACATTAAAAAACAAAGATAACAAATATGTTTTAAGCATATAGGCATTGCTTAATTTATATCCAGAAAAGTAGAATTATAATAAATTCTGATTTTGACAAACTGAAAAAAAAATAATTTCCACATATCAGTGGAATTATATGGTATTTGTCTTTGACTGACTTATTTTGCTTAGCATTTTATTCCAGTCCTATCCGTATTGTTTCAAGTGGGAAGATTTCATTTTTTAAGCCTGAATAATATTTCTATAAACAACCACTTTTTCTTTATCCATCCTTCCATTGATGGACACTTGAACTCCTTCCATAATTTGATTATTGTTCAGAAAGCTACACAAATTATGGGGGTGCATGCATATCTTAGAATTAGTTTCTGTTTTTTTTTTTTTTTTAATAAATACTTAGTAGTTCAGTTAGTGGATCGTGAAGTAGACTTATTTTAACTTTGAGGAACCTTGATACTCTTTTCCAGAGTGCCTGCACCATTTTGCATTTCCACCCACAGTTCACAAGTGTTCCTTTTCATCCACATCCTCACTAACATGTGTCGTTTCTTGGGTTGTTGATTTGAGCCATTCTGACAGGTGTGAGGTGATATCACATTGTAGTTTTGATTTGTATTTCCTTAATGATGAGTGATTGAGCAAATATTCATGTGTCTGTTGATCACCTGTATGTCTTCTATGGAGAAATGTCTGTTCATGTCTTCTACATATTTCTCAATTGGATTATTTGATTTTTGAGTGTAAAGTTAAGTTTTTTATATATTTTAGATACTAATCCCTTATTAGAAAGCCATTTACAATTTTTTCCCCATTCATTAAGTTGCTTTTTAGATTGCCAATGATTCCCTTCACTGTGCAGAAGCTTTTTATTTTGTTGTAGCCCCAAAATGATTTTTGCTTGTTTATTTGTTTATTTGCTTACTTTTATTTAAATTGCTAAATGAGACATATCTAGAAAAAAATTGCTATGTCCAATATTAGAGAAATTACTGCCTGTGCTTTAATCAGGGACTTTTACAGTTTCAGATCTCACATTTTGGTCTTTCATCTATTTCTTTTTGGAAGAAAATGATATTTTATTAATACACAGAAGAAACACATCTTTCTGATAATTAGAGTGTTTTGTAATTTCTTTTCAGTGTAACAGTATTCATTGTTTTTGCACGACAACCAATGCTCCATGCAATACGTGCCCTCCCCAATACCCACCACCTTGTTCCCGCAACCTCCCACCCCTCGCCCCTTCAACACAATCAGGTTGTTTTTCAGAGTCCATACTCCCTCATGGTTCACCTCCCCTTCCAATTTCCCTAAACTCCCTTCTCCTCTCCATCTCCCCATGTCCTCCATGTTATTTGTTATGCTCCACAAATAAGTGAAACCATATGAAAATTGACACTCTCTGCTTGACATATTTCACTCAGCATAATCTTTTCCAGTCCCGTCCATGTTGCTACAAAAGTTGGGTATTCATCCTTTCTGATACAGGCATAATACTCCATAGTGTACATGGACCACATCTTCCCTATCCATTCGTCTGCTGAAGGGCATCTTGTTTCTTGCCACAGTTCGGCGACCATGGCCATTGCTGCTATAAACATTGGGGTAAAGATGGCCCTTCCTTTCACTACATCTGTATCTTTGCGGTAAATACCCAGTAGTGCAATTGCAGGGTCATAGGGAAGCTCTCTTTTTAATTTCTTGAGGAATCTTCACACTATTCTCCAAAGTGGCTGCACCAACTTGCATTCCCACCAACAGTGTAAGAGGGATCCCCTGTCTCCACATCATTTCCAACACATGTTGTTTCCTGTCTTGCGAATTTTGACCATTCTAACTGGTGTAAGGTGGTATCTCAATGTAGTTTTAATTTGAATCTCCCTGATGGCTAGTGATGATGAATCTATTTTTATGTGTCTGATAGCCACTAGTTTGTCTTCATTAGAGAAGTGTCTGTTCATATCTTCTGCCCATTTTTTTGTATGATTATCTGTTTCATGTGTGTTGAGTTTGAGGAGTTCTTTATAGATCCTGGATTTCAACCTTTTGTCTGTACTGCCACTTGCAAGAATCTTCTCCCATCCCGTGGTTTGCCTCTTTGTCTTGTTCACTGTTTCCTTTGCTGTGCAGAAGCTTTTGATTTTGAGGAAGTCCCCAAAATTTATTTTGGCTTTTGTTTCCTTTGCCTTTGGAGACATATCTTGAAAGAAGTTGCTGTGGCTGATATCGAACAGGTTACTGCCTATGTTCTCCTCTAGGATTCTGATGGATTCCTGTCTCACATTGATGTCTTATCCATTTTGAGTTTATCTTTGTGTACAGTGTAAGAGAATGGTCGATTTTCATTCTTCTACATATAGCTGTCCAGTTTTCCCAGCACCACTTATTTAAGAGACTGTCTTTTTTCCACTGTATATTTTTTCCTATTTTGTCGAAGATTATTTGCCCATAGATCTAAGGGTGCATATCTGGACTCTCTACTCTGTTCCACTGGTCTATGTGTCTGTTTTTATGCCAATACCATGCTGTCTTGGTGATCACAGCTTTGTAGTAAAGCTTGAAATCAGATAACGTGATGCCCCCAGTTGTGTTTTTGTTTTTCAACATTTCCTTAGAGATTTGGGGTCTCTTCTGATTCCATACAAATTTTGAGGATTATTTGCTCCAGCTCTTTGAAAAATACCAGTGGAATTTTGATCAGAATAGCATTAAAAGTATAGATTGCTCTGGGCAGTATAGACATTTGAACAATATTTATTCTTCGGATCCAAGAGCATGGAATGGTCTTCATCTTTTTGTGTCTTCTTCAATTTCTTTCATGAGTGTTCTGGAGTTCCTCGAGTACAGATCCTTTACCTCTTTGGTTAGGTTTATTCCCAGGTATCTTATGGTTCTTAGTGCTATAGTAAATGGAATCGATTCTCTAATTTCCCTTTCTGTCTTTTCGTTGTTAGTGTATAAGAAAGCCACTGATTTCTGTACATTGACTTTGTATTCTGCCACGTTACTGAATTGCTGTATGAGTTCTAGTAGTTTGGGGGTGGATTTTTTGGGTTTTCCATATAAAGAATCATGTTATCTGCGAAGAGAGAGAGTGTGACTCCTTCATTGTCAATTTGAATACATTTTATTTCTCTTTGTTGTCTGATTTCTGTTGCTAGGACTTCTAACACTATGTTGAACAAGAGTGTTGAGAGTGGGCATACTTCTCCTGTTCCTGATCACAACGGGAAGGCTGTAAGCTTTTTCCCATTGAGGATGACATTTGTTGTGGGTCTTTCATAGACAGAATTTATGAAGTTCAGAAATGTTCCCTCTATCCCTATACTCTGAAGCATTTAATCAGGAATGGATGCTGGATTTTGTCAAATGCTTTTTCTGCATCAATAGAGAGGACCATGTGGTTCTTCTCTCTTCTCATTAATTTGTTCTATCACATTGTTTGATTTGCAAATGCTGAATCATCCTTGTAACCCAGGGATGAATCCCACCTGGTCATGGTGGATAATCTTTTTAATGTGCTGTTGGATCCTATTTGCTAGGATCTTGTTGAGAATCTTTGCATCAATATTCATCAGTGAATTTGGTCTGAAATTCTCCTTTTTGATAGGGTCTTTGCCTGGTTTGGGGATCAAGGTAATGCTGGTTTCATAGAAGGAGTCTGGAAGTTTACCTTCTGCTTCAATTTTTTGAAACAGCTTCAAGAGAATAGGTGTTATTTCTTCTTTGAACGCTTGGTAGAATTCCCCAGGGAATCCGTCAGGTCCTGGGCTCTTGTTTTTTGGGAGGCTTTTGATCACTGCTTCAACCTCGTTACTAGATATCAGTCTATTCAGGTTGTCAATTCCTTCCTGGTTCATTTTTGGGAGTTTATAGTTTTCCAGGAATGCATCCATTTCATCTAGGTTGCTTAGCTGATTGGCATATAACTGTTGATAATAACTTCTGATGAATGTTTCTACTTCCTTGGTGTTAGTTGTGATCTCTCCCTTTTCATTCATGATTTTATTAATTTGGGATTTCTCTCTTTTCTTTTGGATTAGTGTGGCCAATGGTTTATTGATCTTATTGATTCTTTCAAAAATCCAACTTCTAGTTTCATTAATACATTCTACTGAATCTCTGGTTTCAACCTCATTGATCTCTGCTCTAATCTTGAATATTTCCCTTCTTATGTGTGGAGTTGGTTTGATTTGTTGTTGATTCTCCAGTTCTTTAAGGTGTAGAGAAAGCTGCTGTGTTCTGGATTTTCAATTTTTTTGAGGGAGGCTTGGATGGCTATGTATTTCCCCCTTAGGATCACCTTTGCTGTATCCCATAGGTTTTGGACCGAAGTGTCTTCATTCTCATTGGTTTCCATGAATTGTTTCAGTTCTTCTTTGATCTTCTGGTTGATCCAATCATTCTTAAGCAAGGTGGTCTTTAACTTCCAGGTGTTTGAGTTCCTTCCGAACTTTTCCTTGTGATTGAGCTCCAGTTTCAAAGCATTGTGATCTGAGAATATGCAGGGAATAATCTCAGTCTTTTGGTATTGGTTGAGTCCTGATTTGTGACCCAGTATGTGGTCTATTCTGGAGAAGGTTCCATGTGCACTTAAGAATGAGTATTCAGTTGTTTTAGGGTGGAATGTTCTCTATATGTCTATGAGGTCCATCTGGTCCAATGTATCATTCAATTCTCTTGTTTCTTTATTGATTTTTTGCTTGGATGATCTGTCTATTTCTGAGAGAGGCATGTTAAGATCTCCTACTATTAATGTATTCATATCAATATGACTCTTTATCTTGATTAAGTGTTTTCTTATGTAATTGGTTGCTCCCATATTGGGGACGTAGATATTACAATTGTTATATCATCTTGGTGGATAGTCTCTTTTTGAATTTGTAGTGTCCTTCTATATCTCTGACTCCAGTCTTTAGTTTAAAATCTAATTTATCTTATAATAGAATCACTACCCCAGCCTTCTTTTGAGGCCCATTGGCATGAAAGATGCTTCTCCATCCCTTCACTTTTGGTATGGGTGTATCTTTAGGTTCAAAATGGGTCTCTTGTGGACAACATATGGGTGGGTCCTTTCGTTTTATCCAATCTGCAATCCTGTGTCAGTTTATGGGCACATTTAAGCCATTCACATTGAGAGTGATTATTGATAGATACATTTTTATTGACATCGTGTTACTTTTGAAGTCTTTCTTTCTGTAGATTGTCTCTATATTTCTGTTCAATTCTATTCTTAGGATTTTTCCTCTTTTATTGAACCCCCCTCTTAATATTTCCTGCAGTGTCGGCTTGGTGGTGCATAGTCTTTTAAGCCTTGTCGGTCTTGGAAACTCTTTATCTCTCCATCCATTTTGAATGTCAGTCTTGCTGCAAAAAGTATTCTTGGCTGCATATTCTTTTCATTTAATGCCCTGAATATATCTTGCCAGCCCTTTCTGGATTGCCAGGTCTTTGTGGACATGTCTGATGTTATTCTGATGTGCTTTCCTCTGTAAGTAAGGATCCTCTTTGTCCTATCAGCTTTCAAGAGATTGTATCTACAATTATGATTTCTCAGTTTTACTATCAGGTGCCTTAGTATTTTTTTTTTTTTTTGAACCTATAATCTTGTGTGGAGACCGTTCTGCCTCTAGTACATGAACGCTGGTTCCATTCACGAGACTGGGAAAATTTTCATGAAGAATTTTTTTCCACTATATCTTCCAGACTTCTTTCTTTCTCCTCCCCTTCAGGGATTCCAATAATTCTGACATTGGAATGTTTCATGGCATCATTTATTTCCCTGATTCTGTTTTCGTGGCTTCTAAGCTGTTTGTTCCAGGTTTCCTCCTGATCCTTTCTCTTTATCTGTTTGTCCTCCAGATCACTAATTCCATATCCTGTCTCAGTTACCCTAGCTTTTGGAGAATTTAGATTAGATTGGAACTCATTGAGAGCATTGTGAACCTCATCCATAGTGGCTTTCATTTCTGCCCTAATATTGTGAACATCATCCCTTTTGGCTTTTGGTTCTGCTGTAATCAATTCTGTTTGGTCATCCATGGCTTTCTCCAACCTAGCTATTGCCTGGATAATTGTTAGCCTGAATTCACTTTCCGACAAATTGTCTATGTTGAAAGCTGTTAGCTCTTTTGCAGAAGGCCCATCCTCTGTAATTTTTTTTTTTCTGTTGGTCATTCCTCCTCCTAGTCATTTTGGTGAGAGATGGCTGAATGGATGTAGCTGGATGTATCAACCATGGTGCAGTTAAGGTACACCCTCGAATGCTTCTGAGCAATCAGGATTCCCCACCCAAATAGAGAAAAAAGAAAAGAAAAAGAAAAAAAAAAGAGAGAGGGAGACAGGGAAAAAGGGAAGACAAAAGAGAAGGTTCAGCCCAAATGGGCCCCAAGGTAAGATTGATGAAGTATACAAACAAAAACAGACAAAAAGACTGATAAAAGTATATGACAAGAGAAAAAAATAATATATGTATAATATATATTATATATATTATATATATAATGCAAAAAAAGGGAGAACCTCGTCAAAAAGAACACCAAGTGTAAGATTTATTTAGCAGGACAAACACAAATACACAGAAACACTGGTGGAAGAAAAAGATGGGAGAATGATTATAAATTCTCAGTGTAGGCGAGGAAGGCTAGTTTGATTCTTCCTGGATGTATCTTGATATCTTTGTTAAAGGACACAACTTTCCTAATATAAAGGGGGATTAAAAATTAGTTTACCTATAGGGGTAGCATTGATTTGGGAAAGGGGATTACCTTGAAGTTTAACTCTATATGAATATTAGAATATAAAAATAAAAAAGGAATAAACTAGACTAAACTAAACTAAATTTTTTTAAAAAATTAAAAAATAGAAATGCAAAAGAAAAACACAGGTGTATGTATCAAAAAGTTCAGGTTAGAAGGTTATTATGCAATTTGATGTACTGGACATCTCACTGTAATGGTAAATAGGTTAAAAAATTATCTATATATAAAAAAAAGAACCAGAATAGTGGGAACGATTTAAAATTCAAAGTTGTATCTATGAAGTAGTGGTGGTTGGTTGTTCTCTTGTAGTCTTTTTATTTTTTTCCCTGTTTGGTTTTCTTGGGGTAGGGCCTGCCACGTGGGTTTTCAGTCAATGATGTTCCCTGAGTTAAGTCCTCCCACCCCCCTCAAGGGGGTGGGCTCTGAGGAAACTGACTTTTTTTTCAGGCTTTTGTTCTCTGGAGGTTTTTATGTTTGATTACTTCTTTCCTCTCGCCTTGACCGCTTTTGATGGTTTTTGTAGGTTTAGAGGAAATCAAACTGCACCCCGATCTCCTTCTTAGAGAGAAGCCTCTGTCTGCTCTCCTGTGGGTGCAGCAGAGCCCATATAAATTCCCCCTTGGCCTCTGGCAGAGCAGGTTACAAGTTGCGGTCCCTGGTGATGCAGGATCTTCTGCTTGTACCAAAACCATGGCAGCGGCGGCTGTCTGGGCAGCTCCAGACTGCCAGAGAGGTTCCAAGCAGCGATCGCACACCAAGATATTCCTGCTGGCCTGCGCTGGGAGTGCCTGACCTTTCTGGTTCTAAGAGCACCAGGCTTGCACGCACCTCTCTCAGTGGAGGGTGTGGGTTGCGTGTGTTTCAGGCTTTGATAGCACAGCAGGGGTCTGAGAGCACCAGGCTGGGCCTTTGTGCACCTCTCTCAGGGGAGCATGTGGGACGTGCACATCTCAGTCTCTGATAGTATGGTGCGGGTCTAAGAGCACGAGGCTGGGGCTTTGTGCACCTCTCTCAGGTGTGGGTGTGGGTGTGGGGCACACATCTCGGGCTCTGATAGCATGGCGCAGGTCTAAGAGCACCAGGCTGGGCCTCCGTGCACCTCTCTCAGGGGAGGGTGAAGGGTGCGGGCGTCTCAGGCTCTATTAGCATGGCTTGGCATTCTGCCATCTGGCGAGGCTCCCAGCTACTTACTGGATCCAGACCCCACACATTCTCGGGTGCACTGGCAGCTCAGGGACCAAGACCTGGTTTCTCTGCCTCACTTTCTCTGGCTCAACGCCAGGGGAGGCTGTCCTGGGTCCAGTAACTTAAGCCCTTGTCCCTAGCCGCCCAATTCCCACAATTTCCCCCCACGATCCTTTGCTCTTTTAGAGTGCTTTTAACCAGACTCCAAGTTAATGCTGGTCCCCAGATGCAGGGCACTCTCATATTAGGGGTATTACTTTACAATCGGTCATCTCTGGTGGCTCCATCCCCCTTTTGTTTATCTTCCGATATCAGTCTGACGTTTCCACTCCACTTTATCTGCCCACTGGCGTCTTCTGCCCCTGTAGAGATCCAGATGTGTATAACTCTGATCTCAGGCTGATTTCATGGGTGATCAGAGTTCTTTGTTAGGTAATCCGCTCACTTTAGGGTACAGGTTGAAATAGCGCCTCCTCCTACTTCCTCGCCATCTTGTCTCCTCCCACATTTATTGTGTTCTTGATTTGTGATTCTTTCTTTTTTATCTCTTTGTTATGCATCTTATTGGTGTCTTCCACTCTTTTTTTTTTAAATCTATCTATCTATCATCTATCATTATCAATCATTTATTTGAAAAAGAGCATGAGATTCAGGAGGAGCAAAAACAGAAAATCTCAAGCAGGCTCCACGTTGAGTGTGGGGCCTGATCTGGAGCTCTGTCTCACAACCCATTAAATATTGACTCAAGCCAAAACCAAGAGTCAAATGTTCAACTCACTGAGCCACCAGGTGGCCCAATCTCCTCCACTCTTTTGTTAAGTCCAGTGAGTATCTTTATGATCATTATTCTAAATTCTATACCAAGAATATTACTTATATCTGTTTTGTTTTGATCTCTTTATATGGTTTGCATCTGATCTGTTTAGTATGTAATCTTCTATCTCATCATTTCTTCTATCTCTTTGTGTCTGTTTCTGTGCATTAAGAAAGTCAACTATTTCTTCTACTCTTAAAGGTAATAGCTTTATGAAGAAAAGGACTTGTAATGCCCTACATTGCAGTGAACTCCTGTTCCTCAGGGCCTGGCACTTCACAGAGTGTCTCTTATGTGTGTGGTGTGCACCCTGCTGTTTGATCTGGATGCTTTTCCCTTCAGTCCAGTTGTCTGCATAGGATATCTCTCCCTATTCTGTTCAATATTTGATTCTTGATAGGATGGGGCTCATTTTAACAAGGTGAGCATTGATCTACTAGCTAAATGAGATCTGCCACCACCACTACTGCCTGAACTGAGTCCTATAAAATGACGTCAAAGACGTGATGTTGGCAAGATTTGCATTGGTCTTCTGGGGACCAGGACTCACAGCACCAGACCTTAAGGAAGGGTGTCTGGGAGAAGCAGACCTGCTGAAACATGGGGACGTTGAAGCTTGATCTAAGCCAGATAGGTAGCAAATGTTGGTGCCATGCTGGTTCCTGCAGGTGGCCATGTGGGCATGGGAAATGCCACCTGTTAGCTTCTTTGTTCCTGGATGGGCCTCTCTGTGATCACTGCCTCTCCTGGATAAACCCTGTGAGGAGTAATTCACTTTCAATTTTTTAGAATGTTGTTTGTAGGCTGTAAATTTATAGAGTATTTGCATGCTGTCCTTTTAATGGTAAGTATTCAGCTTCCTATTGCCCTTAGAGCTCTCAGAGCTGAGACCACTGCTTGTTAAAATTCCAGGATTTAGGCACATCTTGTTGGCTCAGTCATTGGGTGTCTGCCTTTGACTCAGGTCATGATCCCAGAATCCCGGGATCAAGCCCCACATCGAGTTTCCTACTCAGTGAAGAACCTGCATCTCCCTTTCTCTGCCTGCTGCCCTCCCTACTTCTGCACTCTCTCTCTATCAAAAAATGAAACAAAATCTTACAAAAAATAAATTTCCAGGATTTAAGTCCTGCTGCTTGCAAGAACTCACAAAAATAGATCCCTCTTTCTTTCAAAACCAAATGTTATGGTGATTCCTCTTCCCCATGTGGACCCCTGTGTGAAAGTCTGTTTTTCACCCTTTTCTGCATCATTGGCTCCCCCTACACCAAGTATAGCCATGGTCCATTTCACATCCAAAATGTGTCTTCACCCCTTCTACCTTCGTTGATGGAACCAATTCTCTATATTTAGTTTTGGAATTTGTTCTGCTAGTCTTCACAGCTTTCTCTGAGTTATTTACACTGATGTGAGTGCTACCTAGTTGTATCTCTGGGACAAAGTGAGATTAGGGTCTTCCTATTCTTCCCTCTCCCCCAAAACTCCATTTGTTCTTTTTGGATAGAATGTTCTGTATATATCTACATCCATGCATGTTAATGAATAACTCAAAGACAGTGTTTCCTTACTGGCTTTCTGCCTGGATGATCTACTTACTGATGTAAGTTAGGATTAAAGTATTCTATTATTACATTATTAGTATTTCCTCTATAGATTTAGGTGCTTTGATATTGAGTACATAGATATTTGCATTTGTTATACACTCCTTTTGCACTGATTCTTTGTCATTATATAATATCTTCTTTGTTCCTTGGTACAGTCTTTGTTACAACAGTTATTTTGTCTGATATAAGTACTATTATCCACGTTTTTCTTTACACGTCCATTTGTATTGCATATATATTTTTCTTCCCTTCAATCTCTAAATGTATTGGGGTGCCTGGTTGGTTCAATGAGTTAAGTTTTGTCTTTAGCTCAGGTCATGGTCTCAGGATCCCGGGATTGAGCCCCGCATCAGGTTCTCTGCTCAGCAGGGAGCCTGCTTCTCCCCTCTCTCTGCCTGCCTCTCTACTTGTGATCTCTCTAGCTCTGTCAAATAAATAAATAAAATCTTTAAAAAATGTTTTTATCTCTGAAGTGAGTTTCTTTTAGGCCATGTACAGAGAACCTTATGTTTTGTATTCATTTGGAACTCCTTTGACTATTGATTAGAGTAAATAGGCAATTACTATTTATTTATATTATTTATTTATTTATTTTTCAGTGTTCCAAGATTCATTGTTTATGTACCACACACAGTACCCCATACAATATGAGCCCTCCTTAATATGCACCACTAGGCTTACCCATCATCTTACCCACCTCCCTTCCAAATCCCTCAGTTTGTTTCTCAGAGGCCATAGTCTCTCATGCTTCAAATCTACCTATGGTTTCCCCCAACTTGTTTTTCCTTTCTCTCTCCTAATGTCCTCCAAGTTATTCCTTATGCTCTTCAAGTAAGTGAAACCATATGATAATTGATTTTCTCTGCTTTACTTATTTCACTCAGCATAATCTCGCCCATTCCCATCCATGTGGACACTAATGTTGGGTATTCATCTTTTCTGAAGGTGGTGTAATATTCCATTGTATATATGGACAGTATCTTCTTTATCCATTCATCTGCTGAAGGGCACCTTGGTTATGTTATGAACATTGGGGTACTCACGGCAATTCTTTTCACTACATTTGTATCTTTGGAATAAATAAAGAGTAGTGCAGTTGCAGGGTCATAAGGTAGCTCTATTTTTAATATTTTGAGGACTCTCCACACTGTTTTCCAATATGGCTGCACCAACTTGCATTCCCACGAACTGTGTAAAAGGGTTACCCTTCCTCCACATTCTCTCTAGCATTTCTTGTTTCCTGTCTTATTAATCTTTACCATTCTAACTGGTGTAAGGTGGTATCTCAATGTGGTTTTGATTTGAATTTCCCTGATGGCTATGTTGATGAACATTTTTTTATGTGTCTGTTAGCCATTTGTATGTCTTCTTTTGAGAAGTGTCTGTTCTTGTCTTCATTCCATTTCTTGACATGATTATCTGATTTGTGTGTGTTGAGTTTAAGAAATTCTTTACAGATATTGGATATCAGCTCTTTGTAGTATTACATTTGAATATCTTCTCCCATTCCGTGGGTAGCTTCTTTGTTTTGTTGACTGTTTCCTTTGCTGTGCAGAATATTTTGATCTTGATGAAGTCCCCAAAATTGATTTTTCGCTTTTGTTTCCTTTTCCTTTAGACACATCTTGAAAGAAGTTGCTGTGGCTGATGTCAAAGAGATTGTTACTCCCTATCTTCTCCTCCAGGATTCTGGCGGATTCCTCACTCGCATTGAGGACTTTTATCTATTTCGAGTTTATATTTGTGTATGGTGTAAGAAAATGGCAGATTTTCATTCTTCTACACATAGCTGTCCAATTTTCCCATCACTATTTATTGAAAAGACTGTCTTTTTTCCACTGGATGTTTTTTCCTGCTTTGTCAAAGATTATTGGACCATAGAGTTGAGGGTCCATATCTGGACTCTCTACTCTGTTTCACTGGCCTATGTGTCTGTTTTTATGCCAGTACCATGCTGTCTTGGTGATCACAGCTTTGTAGTAAAGCTTAAAATCAGGCAACATGAAACTCCCAGTTTTGTTTTTCTTTTCAACATGTCCTTAGCAATTCAGGTTCTCTTCTGATTTCATACAAATTTTAGGATGTTGCTCCAGCTCTTTGAAAAATGCCAGTGGAATTTTTATCAGAATGACATTGAAATTATAGATTGCTCTGGGCAGTGTAGACATTTTAGGAGTGTTTATTGTTCTGATACATGAACATGGAATGGTCTTCCCATAGTTTTGTGTCTTCTTCAATTTCTTTCATGAATATTCTGCATTTCCTCGAATAAAAATCCTTTACCTCTTTTGTTAGGTTTATTCCCAGGTATCTTATGTTTCTCAGTGTTATAGTAAATATAGTAAGTGGAATCAATACTCTAATTTTTCTTTCTACATTTCCATCATTAGTGTATAAGAAAGGAATTTATTTCTGTGCATTGATTTTGTATCATGCTACTTTTCTGAATTGCTGTATGAATTCTAGTAATTTTGAGCTGGAATCTTCTGGGCTTTCTACATAAAGGATCATGTTATCTGTGAAGAGAGAGAGTTTGATTTCTTCATTGCCAATTTGAATACCTTTTTTTTTTCTTTTTGTTGTTTGATTGCAGTTGCTAGTACTTCTAGCATTACGCTGAATTACAGTGCTGAGTGTGGGCATCCTTGAGTTCCTGATCTCAATTGTAAGGCTCTCAGTTTTTCACATTGAGAACGATATTCACTATGGGTTTTTCATAGATGGAGTTTTTGAAGTTGAGGAAGGTGCCCTCTATCTCTATACATTGAAGAGTTTTCATTAGGAACAGGTGCTGTATTTTGTCAAATGCATTTTCTGCTTCAATTGAGAGGATCATGTTGTTCTTCTCTCTTCTCTTATTGATTTATTCTATCACATTGATTGATTTATGAATGTTGAGCCACCCTTGCATTCCAAGGATAAATCACACCTGGTCATGGTGGATAATCTTTCTAATGTACAGTTGGGTCCCATTAGCTAGGAACTTATTGAGAATCTTGGCATCCATATTCATCAGGGTTATTGGTCTGAAATTCTCCTTTCTTATGGGGTCTTTTGTTTGGGGATCATGGCAATGTTGGCTGCATAGAAAGAGTACGGAAGTTTTCCTTCTGTTTCTATCTTTTGAAACAGCTTTAAGAGAATAGTTAATAATTATTCTTTAAATATTAGGTGGAATTCCCTGGGGAACCTGTCAGTTCCTCTACTCTTGTTTTTTTGGGAGGATTTTGATCATTTGTTCAATCTCATTACTAATTATTGGTCTATTCATGTTCTCAATTTTTTTGTTTGCTTGTTTTAGTCTTGGAAGTTTATCAGTTTCCAGGAATGCAGCAATTTCTTCTCGGCTGCTAAACTTACTGACATATAGCTGTTGATATCAATATCTGATGATTGTTTCTATTTCCTTGGTGTTAGTCATGTTCTTTTTTTTTTCCATTAATAAGTTCATTATTTTGTGTCCTTTTTGTTTTCTTTTGGATAAGTCTGGCCAGTGGTTTATCAATATTATTAACTCTTTCAAAAACCCAGCTTCTAGTTTCGTTCATGTGTTCTACTGATTATCTGTTTTCTAGTTCCTTGATCTCTGCTCTAATCTTAATCATTTCCCCTCTCGTGCCTTTCATAGGTTGTTTGTTGTTGATTCTCCCATTCTTTAAGGTTGAAAGAGAGTTGGTGTATTGAAGATTTTTCAATTTTTTTGAATGAGGCTTGGATGGGTATGTATTTCCCCTTAAGATCCCCCTTGCTATATCCCATAGGTTTTGGATTGATTTGTCTTCATTCCCATTGGTTTCCATGAACTGATTAAGTTCTTCTTTGATGTCCTGGTTGATCCAAACATTCTTTTATTTTAAATTTATTTTCAGTGTTCCAGAATTCATTGTTTTTGCACCACACCTAGTTCTCCATGCAAGATGTGCCCTCCATAATACCCACCACCAGGCTCACCCAAACTCCCCACCCCTCCACTCCAAAACCCAAAGTTTGTTTCTCAGAGTCCACACTCTCATGGTTCATTTCCCCCTCAACTTCCCTCAAATCACTGCTCCTCTCCATCTCCCCATGTCCTCAATATTACTACTTAAGCTCCACAAATAAGCAAAATCAAAAAAATAATTGACACTGTCTCCTTGACTTATTTCACTCAGCACAATCTCTTCAAGTCCAGTCAATGTTGATACAAAAGTTGGGTATTCATCCTTTCTGATGGAGGCATAAGACTCCATTGTATATATGGACTTTATCTTCTTTTACCATTTGCCCATTGAAGGCATCTTGGTTCTTCACACAGTTTGATGACTGTGGCCATAACTGTTATGCACATTGGGGTACAGAGGCCCTCCTTTTCACTACATCTGTAACTTTGGGGTAAATACGCATAGTGCAATTGCAGGGTCATAGGGAAGCTCTATTTTTAATTTCTCAAGGAATCTTCACACTGTTTTCCAATATGGCTGCACCAACTTGCATTCCCACAAACAGTGTAAGAGGGTTCCCCTTCCTCCACATTCTCTCCAACATTCCTTGTTCCCTGCCTTGCTAATACTTACCATTCAAACTGGTGTAAGGTGGTATCACAATATGGTTTTAATTTGAATCTCCCTGATGGCTAGTGATGATGAAAATTTTTTCATGTGTCTGATAGCCATTTGTATGTCTTCATTGGAGAAGTGTCTGTTCATATCTTCTGCCCATGTTTTGATATGTTTGTCTGTTTTGTGTGTGTTGAGTTTGAAGAGTTCTTTATAGATCCTGGATATCAACCTTTTGTCTGTACTGTCATTTGCAAATATCTTCTCCCATTCCGTGGGTTGCCTCTTTGTTTTCTTGCATCCTTTGCGATGCAGAAGCTTTTGATTTTGATGAAGTCCCAAAAGTTCATTTTCGTTTTTGTTTCCTTTGCCTTTGGAGACATATCTTGAAAGAAGTTGCTGTGGCTGATATCGAAGAGGATACTGCCTATGTTCTACTCTAGGATTCTGATGGATTCCTGTCTCACATTGAGGTCTTTATCCATTTTGAGTTTATTTTTGTGTACCATGTAAGAGAATGGTTGAGTTTCATTCTTCTACATATAGCTGTCCAGTTTTCCCAGCACCATTAATTGAAGAGACTGTCTTTTTCCCATTGTATATTTTTTTTCATGTTTTGTTGAAGATTATTTGACCAGAGATTTGAGGGTCCGTATCTGGGTTCACTACTCTGTTCCACTGGTCTATGTGTCCGTTCTTATGCCAATACCATGCTGTCTTGGTGATCACAGCTTTGTAGTAAAGCTTGAAATCAGGTAACGTGATGCCCCCAGATATGTTTTTGTTTTTCAACATTTCCTTAGCGATTCGGGGTCTCTTCTGGTTCCATACAAATTGTAGGATTATTTGCTCCAGCTCTTTGAAAAATACCGGTGGAATTTTGTTCAGAATGGCATTAAAAGTATAGATTGCTCTAGGCAGTATAGACATTTTAACAATGTATATTCTTCCGATCCAAGAGCATGGAATGGTCTTCCATATTTTTGTGTTTTCTTCAATTTCTTTCAGGAGTGTTCTGTAGTTCCCCGAGTACAGATCTTTTACCAATTTGGTTAGGTTTATTCCCAGGTATCTTATGGTCTTGATGCTATAGTAAATGGAATCGATTCTCTAATTTCCCTTTCTGTATTTTCATTGATAATGTATAAGAAAGCCACTGATTTCTGTACATTGATTTTGTATCCTGCCACATTGCTGAATTGCTGTATGAGTTCTAGTAGTTTGGGAGTGGAGTATTTTGGATTTTCCATGTAAAGAATCATGTCATCTGCGAAGAGAGAGAGTTTGACTTCTTCATTGCCAATTTGGATACATTTTATTTCTCTTTGTTGTCTGATTGCTGTTTCTAGGACTTCTAACACTATGTTGAACAAGAGTGGTGAGAGTGGGCATCCTTGTCGTGTTCCTGATCTCAACGGGAAGGCTGTAAGCTTTTTCCCATTGAGGATGACATTTGCTATGGGTTTTTCAGAGATAGATTTTACGAAGTTCAGCAATGTTCCCTCTATCCCTATACTATGAAGCATTTTAATCAGGAATGGATGCTGGATTTTATCAAATTAATTTTCTGCATCAATTGAGAGGACCATGTGGTTCTTCTCTCTTCTCATTAATTTGTTCCATCATATTGATTGATTTGCGAATGTTGAACCATCCTTGTAGCCCAAGAATGAATCCCACCTGGTCATGGTGGATAATCTTTTTAATGTGCTGTTGGATCCTGTTTGCTAGAGTCTTGTTGAGAGTCTTTGCATCCATATTCATCAGTGAATTTGGTCTGAAATTCTCCTTTTTGGTAGAGTCTTTGCCTGGTTTGGAGATCAAGGTAATGCTGGTTTCATAGAAAGAGTCTGGAACTTTTCCTTCCATTTTTTTGAAACAGCTTCAGGAGAATAGGTGTTATTTCTTCTATGAAAGTTTGGTAGAATTTTCAAGGGATCCATCAGGTCCTGGGGTCCTGTTTTTTGGGAGGTTTTTGATCACTGCTTCAACCTCGTTATTAGATATCGGGCTATTCAGGTTGACAATTTCTTCCTGGTTCAATTTTGGGAGTTTATAGTTTTCCAGGAATGCATCCATTTCATCTAGGTTGCTTAGCTTATTTGCATATAACTGTTGATAATAATTTCTGATGATTGTTTCTACTTCCTTTGTGTTACTTGTGATCTCTCCCTTTTCATTCATGATTTTATTAATTTGGGATTTCTCTCTTTTCTTTTGGATTAGTGTGGCCAATGGTTTATCGATCTTATTGATTCTTTCAAAAAACCAGCTTCTAGTTTCATTGATACGTTCTAGTGTATCTCTGGTTTCTACCTCATTGATCTCTGCTCTAATCTTGAATATTACCCTTCTTATGTGTGGAGTTGGTTTGATTTGTTGTTGATTCTCCAGTTCTTTAAGGTGTAGAGACAGCTGGTATGTTGTGGATTTTTCAATTTTTTTGAGGGAGGCTTGGATGGCTATGTATTTCCCCCTTAGGACCACCTTTGCTGTATCCAATAGGTTTTGGATGGAAGTGTCTTCATTCTCATTGGTTTCCATGAATTGTTTCAGTTCTTCTTTGATCTCCTGATTGATCCAAGCATTCTTAAGCAAGGTGTTCTTTAGCTCCTAGGTGTTTGAGTTCCTTCCAAACTTCTCCTTGTGATTGAGCTCCAGTTTCAAAGCATTGTGATCTGAGAATATGCAGGGAATAATCTCAGTCTTTTGGTATTGGTTGAGTCCTGATTTGTGACCCAGTAGTCATTTATTCTGGAGAAGGTTCCATGTGCACTTGAGAAGAATGAGTATTTTGTTGTTTTAGGGTGGAATGTTCTGTATACATCTATGAGGTTCATCTGGTCCAATATGTCATTCAATGCTCTTGCTTCTTTTTTTTTTTAAATTTTATTTATTTATTTGAAAGACAGAGATCACAAGTAGGCAGAGAGACAGGCAGAGAGAGAGGCAGAGAGAGAGGAAGGGAAGCAGGCTCCTGGCCAAGCAGAGAGCCCGATGCAGGGCTCGATCCAAGGACCGTGGAATCATGACCTGAGCCAACGGCAGAGGCTTTAACCCACTGAGCCACCCAGGTTCCACAATGCTCTTGTTTCTTTATTGATTTTTTGCTTGGATGATATGTCTATTTCTGAGAAAGGCGTGTTAAGATCTCCTACTATTAATGTATTCATATCAATATGACTCTTTATCTTGATTAACAGTTTTCTTATGTAATTGGTTGCTCCCATATTGGGGGAGTAGATATTTACAATTGTTAGATCATCTTGGTGGATAGTCCCTTTAAGAATGATGTAGTGTCTTTCTGTATTTCTGACTACATTCTTTAATTTAAAATCAAATTTTTATGATATGAGAATCGCTACCAGAGCCTTCTTTTGAGGTCCATTGGCATGAAAGATGTTTCTCCATCCTTTCACTTTCAGTCTGGGTGTATTTTTAGGTTCAAAACGGTCTCTTGTAGACAGCCTATGGGTGGGTCCTGTCATTTTAGCCAATCTGCAACCCTTTGCCATTTTATGGGCGCATTTAGGCCATTCACATTGAGAGTGATTATTGATAGATACATTTTTATTGACATCGTGTTACCTTTGAAGTATTTCTTTCTGTAGATTGTCTCTGTCTTTCTGTTCAACTCTATTCTTAGGATTTTTCCTCTTTTATAGAACCCCCCTTAATATTTCCTGCAGTGTCAGCTTGGTGGTTGCATAGTCTTTTGAACCTTGCCTGTCTTGGAAACTCTTGATCTCTCCATCCATTTTGAATGTCAGTCTTACTGGATAAAGTATTCTTATCTGCATGTTCTTCTCATTTAGTGCCCCGAATATATCTTGCCAGCCCTTTCTGGCTTGCCACGTCTCTGTGGACATGTCTCACTTTATTCTGATGGGCTTTCCTCTGTAAGTAAGGAGCCTCTTTGTCCTAGTGGCTTTCAAGAGATTATATCTACAATTATGATTTTTCAATTTGACTCTCAGGTGCCTTGATGTTTTTTTGGAATCTATAATCTTGGGTGGAGACTGTTAGGCCTATAGTACATGAACGCTGGTTCCATTCGTGAGATTGGGAAATTTTTCATGAAAAACTTGTTCCACTATATCTTCTAGAATTCTTTCTTTCTCCTCCCCTTCAGGGATTCCAATAATTCTGACGTTGGAACATTTCATGGCATCATTTATTTCCCAGATTCTGTTTTCGTGGCTTCTATGCTGTTTGTTCCAGGCTTCCTTCTGATCCTTTCTCTCTATCTGTTTTTCCTCCAGATCACTAATTCTATCTTCTTTCTCAGTTACCCTAGCTTTGAGAGAATTTAGATTAGATTGGAATTCATTGAGAGCTTTGTGACCCTCATCCCTGGTAGCTTTCAGCTCTGCCTTAACATTGTGAACATCATCCCTGGTCGCTTTCAGTTCGGCCCTAATCAATTCCATTTGGTCATCCATGGCTTTCTCCAACCTAGCTATTGCCTGGATAATAGCCTGAATTCTCTTTCTGACATATTGTCTATGGTGATAGCTGTTAGCTCTGTTTCAGAAGGTCCATCCTCTGTATTTTACTTCTGTTGGGTATTCCTCCTCCTAGTCATTTTTGTGAGAGATTGCTGAACAGATGTAGCTGGATATATCGACTGTTGTGCAGTCAAGTTGCACCCTGGAACGCTTCTGAGCAAACAGGATTCCCCACTCTAATGAGAGAATAAAGAAAAGAAAAATTTTAAAAAAGGAGAGAGAGAGAGGAAAGAAAGGGAAGATAAAAGAGAAGGTTCAGCCCAAATGGGCCCCAAGGTAGGATTTATGAAGTATACAAACAAAAACAGACATACTAAAAGACTGATAAAACTATATATGACAAGAGAAAAAAATTATATATATATACATATATATATATGACAAATAAAGGATGAACCTCGTCAAAAAGAACCCCAAGTGTAAGATTTATATACTATCAGGACAAAAACAAAAACACAGAAACACTGGTCAAAGAAAAAGATCGGAAAGTGGTTATAAATTCTCAGTGTGGTTGTTTTGATTCTTCTTGGATGTATCTTGATATCTTTGTTAAAGGACTCAACTTTCCTAAGATAAAGGGGGATTAAAAATTGTTTTACCTATAGGGCAGCATTGATTAGGGAAAGGGAATTACCTTGAAGTTTAACTCTATGTGAATATTAGAAAATAAAAATTAAAAAGGAATAAACTAGACTAATCTAAACTAAAATAAAAATAAATTTAAAAAATAGAAATGCAAAAGAAAAACACAGGTGTATGTATCAAAAAGTTCAGGTTAGAAGGTTATTATGGAATTTGATGTACTGGACATCTCACTGTGATGGTAAATAGGTTAAAAAATTATCTATATAAAAAAATGAGCCAGAATAGTGGGGAAAACTTAAAAATAAGTTGTCCTATGAAGTAGTGGTGGTTGTTCTCTTATCGTCTTTTTTTTTTTTTTT
>PJEN01015443.1:0-42752 GCA_004024605.1 Pteronura brasiliensis
GAGTTCCTTCTGAACTTCTCCTTGTGATTGAGCTCCAGTTTCAAAGCATTGTGATCTGAGAATATGCAGGGAATAATCTCAGTCTTTTGGTATTGGTTGAGTCCTGATTTGTGACCCAGTATGTGGTCTATTCTTGAGAAGGTTCCATGTGCACTTGAGAAGAATGAGTATTCTGTGGTTTTAGGGTGGAATGTTCTGTGTATATCTATGAGGTCCATCTGGTCCAATGTGTCATTCAATGCTCTTGTTTCCTTATTGATTTTCTGCTTCGATGATCTATTTCTGAGAGAGGCGTATTAAGATCTCCTACTATTAATGTATTCATATCAATATGACTCTTTATCTTGATTAACAGTTTTCTTCTTAATTGGCTGCTCCCATATTGGGGGCATAGATATTTACAATTGTTAGATCATCTTGGTGGATAGTCCCTTTAAAAATGATGTAGTGTCCTTCTGTATCTCTGACTACAGTCTTTAGTTTAACCTCCTGAAGCTGTTTCAAAAAATTGAAGCAGAAGGAAAACTTCCAGACTCTTTCTAAGAAGCCAGCATTACCCTGATCCCCAAACCAGGCAAAGACCCCACCAAAAAGGAGAATTTCAGACCAATATCACTGATGAATATGGATGCTAAGATTCTCAACAAGATCCTAGCAAACAGGATCCAACAGCACATTAAAAAGATTATCCACCATGACCAGGTGGGATTCATTCCTGGGCTACAAGGATGGTTCAACATTCACAAATCAATCAATGTGATAGAACAAATTAATATGAGAAGAAAGAAGAACCACATGGTCCTCCCAATTGATGCAGAAAAAGCATTTGACAAAATCCAGCATCCGTTCCTGATTAAAACGCTTCGAAGTATAGGGATAGAGGGAACATTCCTGAACTTCATCAAATCTATCTATGAAAGACCCACAGCAAATATCATCCTCAATGGGAAAAAGCTTGCAGCCTTCCCGTTGAGATCAGGAACACGACAGGATGCCCACTCTCACCACTCTTGTTCAACATAGTATTAGAAGTCCTAGCAACAGCAATCAGACTACAAAGAGAAATAAAAGGTATCCAAATGGGCAATGAAGAAGTCAAACTCTCTCTCTTTGCAGATGACATGATTCTTTATCTGGAAAACCCAAAAGACTCCACCCCCAAACTCCTAGAACTCATACAGCAATTCAGTAACGTGGCAGGATACAAAGTCAATGTACAGAAAAAAAAAAAAAAAAGTTTGAAATTCTCCTGTGACAGAAGTTAAAGAAAACATGCAAAATCTATTTCTTGTTGTTTTTGTTGTTGTTGTTGAATTTAATTCCAGTATAGGTAGCACACAGTGTTTTATGAGTTTCCGGTGTACAAGGTTGTGATTCAACAATTCTGTACGTTACTCAGGCCTCGTCACAGCAAGTACTCTGCTTAATCCCCTTCACCTCCCTCCACTATGCCCCCTCCCACTTGCCCTCTGGTGACCATCAGTGCGTTCTCTGTAGTCACGAGTCTGTTTCTGGGGTTTGTCTCTTTTTTTCTTTGTTGCTTTGTTTTGTTTCTTAAATGCCACATAGGAATGAAATCGTGTATGAGTCTTTCTCGGACTGATTTCACTTAGCATTCTGCTCTCCAGGCCCCTCTGTGTGGTTGCAAATGGCAAGATTTTATTTTATTTTTTTTATGGCTGAGTAATACTCCATTGTGTGTGCACATACACACACACACACCACATTTTCTTTATGCATTCATCCCTTGATGGATTCTTGGGCTGACTCAGTATCCTGGGTATTGTAAATTATGCTGCGGTAAACATACGCTTGCAGATATCTTTTCAAGTTAGTGTTTCATACACTTTGGATAAATACCCAGTAGTGGCATTACTAGATTCTAGGGTAGTTCTGTTGTTAACATTTTGAGGAACCTCCACATTCTTCCCCACAGTGGCTGCCTCAGTCTGCATTCCCACCAACAGTGCAAGAGGGTTCCTTTTTCTCCACACCCTTGCCAACACTTGTTTTTCCCTTGTGTTTTTTAAGTCATTCGTTCTAGCAGGTGTGAGGTGAGATCTCATTATGGTTTCGATTTGCGTTTCCTTGGTGAGGAGTGATGTCAAGCAGCTTTTCATGTCTCTTGGCCGTCTGTACATCTTTGGAGAAATGTCTGTTCGTGTCTTCTGCCCATTTTTAAATTATATCACTTGGTGGGCGGGGGGTAGAATTGTGTGTTGAGTTGTACAGTTCTTTCTCTATGTTGGATACTAACCCTTTATCAGATATGTCATTTGCAAGTATTTTCTCCCATTCAATAAGTTGTGCTTTATCTGTTTTGTTTTGTTTTAGTTTTGTTGATTGTTTCCTTCTGTGTGCAGAATGGTTTTTCTCTTGATGTGGTCCCAATAGTTTAGTTTTGCTTTTCTTTCCCTTGCCTCAGGAGACATGTGTAGAAAAATATTGCTACGACCAGTATCACAGAAGTTACTGCCTGTGCTCCCTTCCAGGATTTCGATGGTTTCAGGTCTCACAGTGAGGTCTTTCATCCGTTTTGAGTCTGTTTCTGTGTGTGCTATAAGAATGTGCCAGTGCCACTCTTCTGCATGGGGCTGCCCAGTTTTCCCAACACCATTTGTTGAAGAGCCTGTCTCATTCCCACTGTATATTCTGCCTCCTCTGTTGAGGGTAAATTGACTGTCTAATCACGGGTTTATTGCTGGGCTCTCTGTTCTGTACCATTGGTCTGGTTTTGTGCCCATAGCGTCCTGTTTTGGTAACTACAGCTTTGTAGTCTACCTTGAAGTCTGGGATTGGGACACCTCCAGTTTTGTTCTTCTTTTTCAAGATTGCTTTGGCTGTTGGAGGTCTTTTGCTGTTCCATATAATTTTAGGATTATTAAAACAATGTTTCTTCAAAAACAAACAAGATATATATATATATATGTATATATATATACATATATATATATATATTAATTTTTGGTGAAAATTCAGTGTCTGGCCCCTTTTCAGCAAATATAGAACAGCAGAAAGAAATATCTGGGCAGGGAGGGGAGAGAGGGAAATACTTTGCTGAGAGTGAAATAGAGGACCTTGTGAAGGCACCTTCTTCACCTTCATGTCAGCCTTTGCGATTGTTAATAATAGTTCTGAGGACCAGGCGTGAGGAGAGGAGGCAGTTGTTCTCAGTTAGAACCGACTCAGAGGATACATAAACCACATTGTGATGGCCCATCTTCCTGCAGTGACGTTCTTGGCTCAGTGCTTATAATGTTGGTGGGACCTGGGTTCCTTCCTGTTGAGGTTTCTTAACGATCTCTCCCATGTATCCATTCGTGGCACAGACCCTCGCAGACAGCCTCTACGGGCATGGCACTGTCCTCCGTGCCCCCTCCCCCACCATCCTCGTTATTGGATGCTGCGGTCAAGGAGAGAAGCAGGCAAATGGAGACACAGCGTCCCTGATTGGGGCATGGGTGAGCTATAACCATACAAGAGAGTGGTTGGAGAGTGAGGAAGGTGGGAAGTTGGAGACGGAGGAATTCAAAGTTGTCCGGGAACAGAAGGAGGTGGGCCGGAATGGAGGGGTTCGCGGCAGAGAAAGAGGACCAGTGTGGGGGGGGGGGGCTGGCTCATGTAGGACCCCGTGAGTCCCTTTTCAGGACTGTGGCTTTCCTGGAAGGTTTTGACAGAGAAGGAGTAGGAGCTGACTTCCATTTGAACACGTGTGCTCTGACTTTGGGGGCAGGATGGGTTGAATGAGGCAACAGTGATGGAACCATGAACAGACGGCTGTCTCAGAGCAGGTGAGGATACGGATGGCCCCAGGCCACCACACCAGGAAAGCTTTCCTTTTTTTTTTTAAAGATTGTATTTATTTATTTGACAGACAGAGATCACAAATAGGCAGAGAGGCAGGCAGAGAGAGAAGAAGGGAAGCAGGTTCCAGGCTAAGCACAGAGCCCGAAGCGGGGCTCGATCCGAGGACCCTGGGATCATGACCTGAGCCGAAGGCAGCGGCTTTAACCCACTGAGCCACCCAGGCGCCCCCCAGGAAAGCTTTCTAGTGGCACAGGAATCGCGGTAAAGGCCACAGGAATAAAATAAACCTGGATTAGGTTGAAAGCAGCAGATCAGGCGTCCCTAAGCATATCACAGACATTAAGACAGAGGAAGTAATTGTTCCTAGTGATGTGTATTTTGGCCGTATCTTCTCTCATACAAAATGCTTTCACAGACCTGTGCGATTTAAGCTCAAACTAGATCACTTTATATACAGTTTAAGTATAAACTATCCAGTTGTTCAACCAGTATCGGTGCAAGTCACGTGTCTGCAAATGCCTCACGTTCTCGTTTGAATTAATTGAATTCTTCATGTAAACTCGTATAGCAGGGCACCTGGGTGGCTGAGTCAGCTAAGCGTCCGGCTCTTGATTTCAATCCGGGTCGTGATCTCAGGGCCGTGTGCTTCCGTCCACGCCGGGCTCTGCGCTGAACGTGGAGCCTGCTTTAACCTTCTTCTCCCTCTGATGTCTGCCCGTGTGTGCTCGCTCTCTCGGTAAACAGAGTCTTCTCCCTTATCTGAGTGGTTTTTTCTACTTGTAGAATAAACTTAATTTCTCTTCTGCGTTAGGGGTCATTGGTGGTTAAGGTGCGGGCAGGCGGCTGGGAGAGGTGACACCTTAGAGCAGACGCCGCTTCCGAGAGAAGCCACTTCCCAGCCAGAGTGCGCTAAGAGCATCGTGGGACCGAAGGGGGCATAGACGCCTTGCCCCACACAGAGCAGAGGGAGGACGAACTCTCCGTCCTCACCTCCCCGCCTGCTTTGCCCTCGTTTACAGGGACCTCTTTTCACGTTGAAACCGTACCCTTGAGTGTCGCCGGAAAGCCCCACTGTGCTTCTGGCCCCAGTGCTTTCAGTCAGAACGGGAACCGGGAGGCCGACCTTTTCCAGAAGGGGTCAGGGGAGGAAAAAACAATCGTGATCTTGAAGCAGAAAGAAGGCCACTGTAGTTCTGTTCATGAATGGGGCAGCTGCAGAGGGGGAGAGCCTGGGCTTTCGGGCCTGGGTTGTGGAGGCTGCGGGCTGGCCGCGCGTCCTTGGGCGGGATACTTAACCCCGCGGCGGCAGCTCACTTCTTCCGTGTCCGATGCAAGGCGTGTGAGTATCCCTCACCCGTAGCGTGGTGACCAGCGTCGCGCACGGTATAGATCTTGGGTGCCCTCCCCGGTTTCTGACGCGGCACATCTTGTCCGTTCTTCTTCCGTTCTGCGAGTTCTTCAGAGCAGCCTCCCAGGAAGAGAAGGTCGTGCAGGCTGTCCGGTGTTGCTGTTGTTGGAGGACCACATACGTGTCACGACTTCCACCTCAGGCCGGTCACGTCAGCACTACGTTTAGAAACACACTTTGTCTTTTATAGGAAAGGAAACTTAGGTGTGAATTAAACACACGGAAATCTCACTGCGTATCTCTGAAAACATTGTATTGCCATGGAAGCTCTTCTTTTTTCAGCCCTAGAGAGAGAGAAGGCGTGAGCAGGCTTGGGGGGCGGTTGGGAGACAGAAGGAGAGAGAATCCCGGGCAGGCTCCACACTCGACGCGGAGCCCGCCGCGGGGCAGGGCCGGACCTGCGCTCACGAGCTAAGCTTCCGTCAAGCGTGAGCTGCTTACCCGACTGAGCCCTCCGGTGCCTCCTGGAGGGTCCTTTCTTCAAGACCTACCTCGCAGATTCGCACGGAGAACAGCAGTTCTTAAACTTTGTCACGCACTAGTGTCAAGCCACGGTCTTGAACGGACCCGCCCAGCTGCCCGCACACACGCCCTGCGACCGCAGGCCGGGCTGGGCACCAGGATTCTGGCGGCCGGGAAAGGTCCGTCGATGACGCTGGCGCTCGTCCGGGGACCGCGGTTTGGGAATCACTGATCTAAGAAACGATCGCACCCCCGCCAGGGCAGCGTGGATGTTTGTACTTGCTGAATGTACTTTCATTCAGAAAGTACCGTTCGTGGTTATCGTTCCCATTTTAGTGTATGTGCTGTCGAAGCGAGCACGATACCGTTCGTGTTCATGCCGCACTTCCTTGTGAGGCCCGTTGCCGGCAGTGTCTGACGTGTGCAAGGAAGACAGGGACGAGATGAAAGCAGACTTGGGGATGTGAGGAAAAAAAACCACGCACCTGACACCCCACGCCCGCTCAGCACCACCCCAGGAGTCAGTCTTTCGGGGAACACTCTTGGACATCCGTCGCACCCTGAAATCCCAAGACATGGGGAGCTCTCTGAATTCTGAACTCTCCGTCGTGTGTGGAAGTGGACACGTGTGTTCGGACAGCCAGGGTTTATCCCTCTCGGCCAACGTCGTGAAGACGCAACCAACCGCTGTTCCTGTCGAGGTACTCTATGTGCCTCCGTAAAGGGGAGGGGAAACCCCAGTGCCTGTTGAAGTATTTGATGTTCCTTAGGGAACAGACCTCCAACGGTCCTCGCGGTATGAGCCAGCGTGAGAGACTCCTAAACACGTGGGCTCCGTGTTAACGATGCTTCTTGGTGACTCTGTTTACTCGGGATCCATGACAGAGACGGAAAGGTCACCCAGCTCGCCAATCGTTTAGAAATGGGAAAAAACCACAGAGGACCCAGATCTCCTGAGGCCGGGGACACCTGTGTCCCATGTATGTCCTCTTCACCCTTTCACAGGCAGGGGCCACGTGGGAACACATTGTTAGGAAATCATATTCCTTTAAACTGCGTCACAACCAGATTTTTTTCCTGTTTGCAAGGAGCTTCTGCTTACTGAAGCCATTCTAACTCTGCTGCACTGAACGGCTGTCAGTCCGCCCGGACTCGAGCCTGGGGACTCGGGGTGTGCGGCAGTCTTCGAGGGAGCTACTCCGTGGCCCTCGGTGAGCCCAAATTTCAGCTTTGTGTGTGTCCGAGACCTGCTTTCCTCTGGTGCCCTTGGCTTTCCCGGCCCCCTTGGGTTAACAGCTCATTGCACTAATGATGGGTTTTGGTGAATGGGTACGTATGTGCCGGTGGTTTAGTTCAGAAGAGCCAAAAAGAGGTATTCTGAGAAGTTACAGGCTGTCTCAGACAGGTCTGTTCATAGGGCTCTGTCCCCTGTAATCCTAGTGGAAAGTGCCATCAGCCCCTTTTTCTCAGATTTAGAGGAAAAAAATATATTTTTTTTCTCAAATGTTTTCATGCGTTAAGTAAACATTTCTCCCGGAACTCTAAGGAGTTTGGGGTCTCAACTCCTCCAGGAATGATTTTTTTCACTTAAGTCACGCGAATCTCTTTTCTCATTCTCTGCTCCGTTTTTCCCTCGCACAACCGTTGGTTCTGGTTTCAGTATTCACACAGGACCTTAACCTCGCTCAGTACCCGCACGTCACAAATTGTATGTGTCCTGAGGAAGTCCTCTCCGTGCTACTTTCTTACTAGTCTACAGTCGTTAGCATGGGATAAAAGAACCGTGTCCGTAACGTATCCCAGACTAAAAACGAAGCTGAGAACGTTGTAGCACGTTGTGCGTAAGTTCAAAGTAGGTAAAGAGGCAGAACTTCAAAAGTGACGACTCTTCCCCTCCCTGCATCCCTTTGGCTCTCCTGCCTTCCCCCCAAAACATGTGCTGTTTTGAGATTCTTTTCACCTGAAACGTTTTGTCCATCTTCTTTTGTCTTTGGGCTCAGCCATTCCTCCTGTTTGATGGCCGGAAATCCCACCTTTTATAGATACGTCCTCAGCTTTACCTGCGGGGTTGATGTGGCTTCCAGCGCTCCGTTACCCCAGCCGGCACCGCGGTGCACTTGGACGGGACACTCTGAGAGATGGATTGAATGCAGGGAAAGGCCGTGTGCCGCGTGTTACACACTCTGATTTCTGACTGCTAGTTCTAAGTGACCCATTTATAGAAATAGGGACCTCCACTGGGGTCTTAGGACTGTGTCTGTAGTACAGGAAGGAGAAATGTTCTTGTCTATAATTTTCTGTTAAAAACTCAGTCACTGTGTATCTCAGGGATGGTTAATTCACGTCCGAAGGAGTCCCATCAGCCAAACTCATGACCCCGGTCGGGGGTCGGTGGCCGCAGGAGGTCCCCATAAGGAGGCCACAGTGCAGACCTGGTTCCTTACACCTACGTGTTGTGACTGAACATTATTTAAAACCATAGCGGTTAGTCTGTTAAAGAACCTTGACCATAGCAGAAACACAGCGAAAGCACGATGCTGTCAGTGAGCACAGCCGGGGCAGGCGTGCCGGGCACAGGGGAACGGCCAGCCCCCACGCAGCCTGCAGCCCGCAGCTCCGTGCTTGGGTCGGAACAGCCCTTGTTTCTGGGACCTCTGCTCCCTGGTGTACTCCTACCCCGACAGCCCTGGTGTCTGGCTGGAGGGGAGTCTTGGTGGCTTCCTTGTCCCTTTGAGCGCAAGAGGCTGGGAACTGCTCCACAGCCAAATGCCCAAGGTCAACTGCTCAGGGACAAAGGGTCTGAAATACAGAATTCAGTGCAAGGCGCGTACTTACTCTGAAGGTCGTACATGTCGATATTCGTGCTTGGTCGGTCAGTAAGCCGTTGCATGCGAATCTAGTGGGAAGTGACTGGATTCTCCTATTTCTCTCTCTCTTTCTCTCTTTTTTCTAAATATAGGCAGATTCTGCCACATCTAACTTCATGACTTTAGAGAAATCCTCCAACCCCCAGTTTCTGTCCACCCATACCATGACTATGCTGGAGACAGATACTTTCCCTTCTCTCTTTTGAACACGCACTTTCAATCCTCAATCCGAAAATAGCATCAGGCTGTTACGAGCTAGGAGGCAAATCCTATTAATAAAAACCCACGTCTCTGGGATTCGGTCTATTTTAAATAGACTCTCAAACATAATTGAATATTTTAACACGCCGTCACATACTTGCGATATGCATTTATCGATGTGGGAATAAGTTTAGAAAGAAATGTACCGATTTTAGGAGTAGGTCCAACAAGGATCAGAATATGCTCCTGCCATTTCAGCCTGGCAGTTTGAGATAATAGTAACCTCATCTAAAATAAGTCATTCAAAATAACCTCCTTTCCATGTCGCTTTTGTTCCTGCTTTGGAAATTTTTGAATAGAACACAAGATATACCAAACTACTTCCCATTTTTCTAAAATAAAATAAAAGATGTGCATGGGAATAGTTAAACTTAATGAGTTGACTTTCCCCAAGCAAAGGACATGTAAAGGTTTTCCTGGTTATGTGGACAGAGAATGTGATGAAATATGATTCTGGTGTCCCAAGGACCAAGACTCATGTCCTCACAATCCGTCTTTCTCGAGGTCCAGGCTTTTGGTGGGAACGTAGCACAGAGACACGTGAACTCGGGCTGCCCAGTTTGGAGTCGATGATGTAGGCCAAAAGAATAACTCTCTTTACAAGGAAGACAGGGCGCTATCCGCTAAAGCAGTTAATTCTGGAAAATAAAACGGAATTCCTCTGAAGGATGCTGCGGAGAAATGTGGACGTTGCATCGTCTGTGGTTGTCACTCATGGTTGGTTCCTCCCTAGAACATCCACAAGCGAGTCTCCTCTCCACTTTTTCTTTTTAAATTTCTTTTAATTAATTTATTTTTTTGTTAACACAGAATGTATTATTTGCCCCAGGGGTACAGGTCTGTGAACCGTCAGGCTTGCACACTTCGCAGCAAAGCGAGTCTGCACTTTGAACCACAAACCCATGAGGAGAGCAAACCCGTAGCCACGATCGGGGAGCTTGTTTCCTGGCTCTGTCTTTAGAGTCACAGAAGCAGTCTAAAAGGACCATGAGGTGTGGCCAGTGTAGGAAAGTCTTACCTTGCAGAATCCCTGCAACACATCTCAAGTCCTCACCTTCCTTAGCTTGTGTGATCCCATACGTGGTCGATCATTATATTGTATTCTGTGGGCACCAAGAATAGAATTAATCTGTTTGCTTAAAGCAGAGGTTCCCAGCTGGGGGTGACCTAAGGCCCCTCCCAGGGGACAACGTTTGGAGACATTTTGCCCCGAGGGAGCGGGGGTTCTGCTGGTGTCCAGTGGGCGGAGACCAGAGACACGGCTGCGTGTCCTCAAACGCCTGGGGCAGCCGCACAAGGAAGAAGTATCCAGCACCAGCTGTCCAAGGATGAGAAACCCAAGGCCAGAGGTAGGCTGGTTTTCGTCTCTTGAGGCTTTGAGTTTTCACTGGCGAGGGACCACTTTCCTGGAGACTTGACCCCCAGCCTTCCGGGAAAGAGGCCCGTGTGGGTCCAGACCCTCCTGCTCTTCGGCTCGGCCGTAGCAAGAGATGCCCCGCGCGGCCCCAGAGCGCGTGTCTGACGTCCGGCCAACTCGGCCTCAGAAGTCTGCACCGGGAAGCCACCCGAGTGCAGCCCCTTTCTCCCCGGGGCCGCCTGACCGGACACAGTGGCGCGGCTGTGTTTTCACTCCGCTCTTTTGTTTGGAAGCACTGGCCGTTTGTAAAGTCCTTCCCAGAGATGGAAGACGACGTAGGCACGTAGACTTGCACTGGGAGCTCGGGTGCCTGCACGGTGTTCACAGAGAGACACGGGACTGCGGGCGAAGCGAGGTTCCTTGGCAGAGCAGATCCGAGCAGTTCTCGTGCTAACGCGGATGGTGGGCAGTTCCACAGCGTCAAGGATGCTGGGAACGGGGGCGGAAAGGGAGCTTCTGTCCACCTGCTGCAGGCGCTGCCTGTGTTCTCGGATGAGCACGTAGCACGGTGTGTTACTACCTGCTTCTGCGGGCACCTCACCACCGAGTGCTGGGGATGCTGAAACTCACGGGCCACCCAGCAACACACCTAAGGATTTGAGCTTTCGTCTCGCATATGTTTTCAGATGATTAACATGACACGGGGACCTCCCACCCCTTTTGGCACATGCCCTGTAAAATCCGTCATCCCAAACTGCAGAAGCAGCTGCGATATGTTGAGATGACGCAGCGCGTACCCAACTTCCAACCCATTGGAGCGGTGAAAATAAACTTGGGTTTTTATAAGGTGCAAAGGGGCCGTTATTGTCCCTGAGCCTCGGCTGGCCACACTCCGAATGGGTCCCCGCCTCCAAGGCTTGTCGTGAGCGTTCCGCGAGGGGGTGCGCGGGGAGCTGGGCGTGGGGCTGGCTCTCCGTACGCGCTAGTTCCTTGCCTCATCCGCCATTCCCTTTAATTCCGTGTCCCTCACAAAGAGGAGCAGAGATGCTCGTAACAATGTAGCAGTAAAATTCTGTTCCAGAGTTTTGAATTGCAACACGGGGACTGGGAGGGAAGAATTCATTATTAGCCACATGTATCACTCATGCATGACGGGACCGTCCTTTTAAGAAGTAGGTTTATGGCCCCTAGTACGTGGCGGGCAGAGGGAGAAGAGCAGCGACGGGTCCACACCGTTTTCCCACCGTCGCGTGGTTCGCACCGAGCGGGGACGAGGCAGAGGGGGCACGCGTCCGAGGAGGAAGGAAGCTGTGGGCTGTAGCCATCCGCATCCAGGCTCAGGCGACTGGTTCTGGCTTCTCTCTCCATGCGGGGGTTTGCGGCGGAGGACCTAGCCAGAGGTTGACGGATGGGTGCCAGGCTGACGAAGTGCCGCTCCTTGGGGCTCCTGGGCCTGACGTGGCTTCCGGCTGTCCTCCCCACCGTGGCACGTCCAGGTCCCTCTTAGATGAGCCCACGGTAGTGGCCGCAGCAGGACCTCCCTGACATAGTAGTCTCAAGGGGTCACCGTGGCTTTCATCTCCGACCCCCAGAGCTGCTCCTCCCACCCCCCATGTCCACATCCGTGCCACCCAGACCCTCTGATGAGCACGGACCCGCCCGTTTGCTGATCTTCAGCCCTCGGTGAGTCCCAGCAGCCACCGGCCTCCTCTCTCTGGGTATAGACTCGGGTGAAGGTGGAGCATGGAACGTGGAGGGCTGGCTTTACAGCGCGGGGCCGTAGGCTGGACAAGGAAGGGGTGTGAAATGGGAATCCGTGGAGACATTTGAGTAACTGAACAACGCTTTTTAGAACTTAGAGTGATGGCGGAATTTGTCTCTTCACCTTGGTTGGGGGATTCAGGTCCTTGCTGCTTGAATAGACTCATTCATTTCTATCTATCCCTTCCTAATGGGTGTAGAATACAGATAGCTGTTCCCGACAGAACGAATACTGGAGATGTGAGGTCACATTCAAAAAGAAATCGAGGAACGTCCTGAAATTGCCTGTTGTTTTGTGTCCAACAATAACGAATGGATAACTATTGAATTCTTGTATGCCGTGACCCCGGGCACAGTCAATAAATACTGTTTTCCTGACAGCTTGCATATTTCTTACCATTGAAATAACAATTACAAATCTGCCCCGTGAGCTCCCCTTTCACCGGGAACATATTTCCTCTTTAGCAACACATGACCGTGTTTGGCCAGCAAATGGGGATGATATATTGACGCTGATGTCATGGTCTGGAAGTTGGACCAAGACACAATATAGAAAGTAATTGTGTATATTCGTGGGTGGAGAGAGAGCTTTGTCAGCCGTTAGTTATTAGTATTACGTTTATGACAGTTGAAGGCGTCCAGGTTCTCCAGATTTTGTGGGCGTCTTCACCCGTGCAGAGATCAAGCGGCGCACTCATTTAGTGAATGCATCCGCTCTCCGTCACGTTCAAGATCTCCATCACGTCCCGTCCGCCGGCGGCTCTCAGCGGGAGTTGGGGACTCTCCTCCGAGGACGCACCCTTCCCGCCGTCCGGGCTTCCATGCGAGCGGACGGGGACCCTGCCCCCGGGGCCCAGCTGGAGAAGCGGTGGTTCACAGCCGTCCGTGGCAAGTGGGCTAGGCCTGCCTGCAGCCCCCCTGAACCGCATGGGACCAGCGGTCGCACGGGCCACCCCGAGGCAGCGCCCGTGGGGTGGGCACTGTCGCCCGCCGAGGCAGCACTGGACGCCTGTAGCCGCGTGTCTTCGGGAGCCGCACGCGGACAGCTGTGCCAAGTCCTGGAGAGTGGCTGCATTCACCGAAAACACAAGCCCCGGCCTGCACAGAACTGGGAAAGGGAAGGGAGCAAGCGAGCAAAGCAGGTTGTTCCATGAATTATTTTAAGAGCCTGGTACCGTGCACGGGGAGACACAGTCACTTTTCCTCACTCTGCAGCCTCCTCGCGTACACGGGCTCCCGTCTCCGTACGCACGTATGTACACATGCATGCCTGTGTCTCCATATGCATACACACACGTATCACAGCACCGCTGTGCGAGCAGGTATGTATCTACCTACACGTGTCTGGACCGTATCTCCACAGATGTCACATGCATACACACACCGGGACTTTCTGTACTCGGGGGGACGGCCCCACAAGCCTGCTCCGTCAGCCCGGATCTCTCTCCGGACTCTGGCCTGTGGAAGGCTCTCGCCGTGCTGTCACAGTGAGTTGATCTGTGTCGCAGATGCTTGGATCAAAAGGCGACTCTGCAGCTGATGTTTCCATGCCGGCAGCCTGGGCCTTGACTGTGCGCGGGCTGCCCGAGGAGACGGGACCGCTGCGGCCGGCATTATGAGAAGGGAGAAGTCGACATAGAACGGTTCGTAACGGGAACGTAACCTGAAGAATAGAGACAATTGGTCACTGAGGAGCAGAGCCTGCTGGTTTAACAAATGTCTGCAGACTCCTGACCCCTTCCCGTCCGGAAGGTGGGGCGTGAGGGATGGTGTCTGTGAGCTGGCCGGGCTGAGCCTGGCCGGGCACTGGGGACACCGTCGAGAAACGAGGTCCAGTCGGACCTTCAGTGCTTTGCTTCTGAGGCCCGGTTACGTGAGTCAGTGCTGCTGCTGCTGGGGTCTCTGGGACAGGGGCTCCTGGAGCTCTGAGTCGTCGTGTAAGGGGTCTGGTACGCAGACGCCGCCGTGCGGAGAAACCACGTGCAGACACGAGAGCAGGACAGGGAGCTGGTGAGGCGTCCCCGCTGCGCTAGCCCCGCTGCTTGAGCCATCCCCGACCACACCCACACCGACAGGGGGACGGACCCGTGGGGGGCCCGGCCCCAGCCCCTGTGGGACAGCGACTGCAGGACCGCACCCCTGGGGACAACTGCCTACCTAACCAGACCACCGTGGGCAGCCAACCGTCTGAGCCAAATAGCTCTTCTGGTCCGAAGTCATTGTCTGGGGAACACTGCGTTGTTCTACAACCAGGGATAACGGGAACAGCTATGCGCTCTGCTAGGAAAGTTTGGCCAAAGTTCTGCTCTGCCTGTATCTGTGGACTGATGAGTTCATGTCTGAGACATAACTTTCAGATTTGAGTCATTTGGAGGAGTCCCTAAAGCAGAAAATAGCATTGTGCTGTTGTAATACTGGGTTTCGTCTATCCTCCTTTTCTGTGTAGACTCAGTTTGCTTTAATTCATGCCTCAGAATGCAGTTTTTCAAAGACACTTTTTACGAGTTCTCAGAGACACCGCCTTGGCACTGATGCTCTTGAAAGGTCCCCAGATGTGCTCCTCGAGTCATCTGCTCACGCTGAGGGGCTCCCTGGTCCCGGGCCTCACAGACACGGGTCCCAAAGAGAAGTGATGTCCCCGAGAGCACTGTGTCCCTGCACCGAGGGCTCAGGGACAGCAGAGGCCCTGGGAGAAACTGATGTGGTGTGGAGGCCACCAGGTCTGCTGTGGAGAGCCGAGCAGGCTTCCGCTCTGCCTTTCCGTTCCCCGCATCACGAAACGACATTTTGGGGGACGAAGCGAGCCACGCCCAAGGGGACGCTTCCCACCCTGCTGCCAGCGTCAGCACTTTCCCCGGCCGGCCGCCCTGTCGGGAGAGCGGGAGAGACCAGCGCGTGCTGCCCGCGGGCGTCCTTCGGGGCTGGTGGACGGACGGGACGTGGCCGGCTGTGCTAATTAACGACTAAATCCCGAGCCAGCCTCCATGCTGTCCTTTCCCCACGCTGCCTGTGGCAACCCAGGCTGTCACTTCTCCTTCCCTCCTGCTGTTCCTCCTCCTCCTCCTCCTTCTTTTCTGCTTCCTTCTTCTCATGCTTCTACTTCAGCCAGAGTTTTTGCACGGACGCTGAATTCCAGGCATTGAAAAACACCATCAGGAACTTAATAGCGACATCAAGAGTTAATCTCTTTGTTTATTCCTCAAACGGAGCTTGGCCTTAAAGTCGTCACATTCAATTAAATGTCATCTCTGTTATTTCTGGTGCCGGGAGGATGAAGGCCGTCCAGATGACTTCACGGAGAGGCCAGAATTGCCCTCACTTCAATTTGTCAGAATACAGAGCATTCGTCAGGGGAGAGAAATGAATAAAGCTATCAAAGTTATGAAAAATACAGCAGGAAAAAATTAAAGGATTATACTTTAAAGCCTCAGGACCTACGATATTATTCCTTATAAAACATCCCTGGCATTATTTCCTGGAATGCTCACTTTTTTTTCCTTTCTTTTTCTTTTTGAACGGCTCAGTGAGTAACACCGCAAACCTACAGCCGCTGTGAGCTGCAGAGACAACGAGTGCCGGTGTGTCTCCTCAGTCAGCTCTACCGGAGGCGCTAGCTTTCTTAGCATGAAGCGTCAGCTCAGAACAATGAGTCCTAAATAAGGTGTCATTTAAAATCAGTAAAATACTGACTCCTCTGCACAACACTTGTATGCCTCCCGGAGCTCTGTGAAACGGGTACAGGCTCCCCCGTGGAAAGGCCAGCGGAGCTCAACCGTCAAACAGAAGTTCCTGCAAGAAGCAGGGGCCATGCCAGGGTATGCACTTCCCACCTAAGCTCCCTCCGGAAAGATGCTCTTGCAGAACGACAAATTCCATGGTCCGTGCCACTGAAGGTACCGTTTGGGCAAACCACCGTGGACTTTTTAATAACGCAGACTTGTCATATCCAGTCCGGGTCGGGCTGGGGGGCTGTCAGTGCTGTAGGTTGTGAACTTTGTCCTTAATCGGCTTCAGAGACGGACAGCCAAGGCACCTGGTTTTTTGGTGGGCAGTGCATTTCCACGGACACAGCCCTCGCCAAGGCCAGGTGCCTTGTCCTGTCTCAGCCTCTCCTCCGTGAGGAGCTTGGATCCCCTGCTGAGGCGGCGGTATTCCAGGTCCAAGAGGGAGCCAGAGAGATGCAGGACGGAGGGTTGAACACAACTGACATCCTCTCCCTGGTCAAAGTTCTGACTCTGAGGTGAAAAACAAAACAAAACAAAACCAACAAACCAACCACTTCTTGCCAATATCAAGTCTTCAGTGGGCAGCGTGATGGGTACGGTCAGTCCCCAAATAAGAAAAGTGCTCTTTTGTTTTCAGCGTGCCTCGGGACATGTGGTGATGAGCGCTTCTGTGTCCTGGGAAGTAAATGCCGTGAATTACCAATGGTGTATTTCGTTTGTCTTTACTCTGGTGCAGAGCAAGCCAGTGCATGCTGAAAGGGAACTGGGGTTCTGGTAACTTCCTGATGGGTATTGATAGGGCTAAGGCAGACGACGTTTTCACGTTGAGAGCTTGAAATGCCTTGACCTATCTTGGATTTTCTTTCATTGAAAGAGCTTGTTTATTCGTTTGCTTTGCGGCTTTGATGCCTTCCAGAAAAGGCAACTTTCACAAACCCCTCTGAATTTCTGGTATCTGTCGATAGCAGGTTATCAGACTTTGCTTTTACATTTTGTGGAACCGCGTGCGTGGCATCCCCGCGTGGGCGACGCTGTCGGATGGAAGAGTCGATCCCGGTGTGGGTGGAGGGACGGACACAGTTACGTCGAAGCATTCACATCTCGTTGCTTAACCTCTTGTTTGTTTTGTGTGCCCTGTTGTTTGTTTCGATTTTTAACTCCAGCGACTGAACAGATTGGTGTTGTATCAGTTTCAGGTGTACAAGAGAGTGACTCAGCACCTTCCTACAACACCCGGGGCCCATCCCAGAAAGTGGCCTCCTTCGTCCCTGTCACCCATGTCCCCCATCCCCCACCCACCTCCCCGCGGCTCACGTCACTGGGTTCTCTAGAGTTAGGAATCTGTTTCTCACTTTCTCTCTTTCTCCTTGTCCCTTTGCTCATTTGTTTTGTTTCTTACATTCCACGTGTGAATGAGATCACGTGGTGTTTGTCTTTCTCCGACCCACTTACTGATCTCTCAGCAGAATACTCTCCAGCTCTATCCATGTCATCGCAAAGGCCAGGATTTCGTTCCTTCTTCTTGTTTATGGCTGAGTAGTACTCCGTTGTATAGGAAGACCCCCTCCTGTTTACCCAGCCATCTGTCGACGGGCACAGCTGCTTCCGTCGTTGGGCTGTTGTACATAACGCTGCCGTAGACACGGGCTGCGTGTGTCTCTGTGACTTAGTGTTCCTGATGGTACGTGTTGAGGGGTATCTTTTATGTCCCGTTAGCCCGAGTGCTTCACTCTTAAGGAAGGAAGAAAAGGCCCACAGATTTACCTTATGTCTCAAAATTCCTTACGTGTTTTAACTCTCAAACAACTCTGTCCTGGATTGAAAGGAAGGGACACAGATATACGAGCCAGGAGCACAAACTATGGGATGACACTGTATTCACATCTCATCCACTGAGCAACCACAAGGAAGTTTCTTAACCTCTCTGTGCCTCGATTTTCTTATTTGTAACGTGGGGAGGATGGCAGTAGCCCCACGCAAGGCATCGTTGTGAGAGCACCTGAGACCAGAGGTTGACAGGACGGTTGATGTCATATAGTAAGTGATGGGGACGTGTTAGCTACTCCTATTATCGTAGATGTAGAAAACAGTATTTTAAGATGTTAATGAGAATTCCCAACTCCACAATTGCAGATCCATGGTTAAAATGCAGGTCTGGTTCCACAGTCCTCTCCTAAAGAAAGCTTTGCTGATGGGGGTTTGGGTCTAATGCTCTGAACTCTTGTTCCAACTTTCTGGAGCTCAGACTACCAAGAACCAGGCCGTGTTCCTCTTGGATCTAATTTCCTTCTTTGTGGCTCATAGGGGCCTCTTAATGGGATTTCAGAGTTCTTCCAAGGTAGGGCAAGAATCAAACAATGTATAAGCAGTTATTAGAGAGGGCTGACAAGGGTTCTGTGGTGCGATTTCCTGGCTTTGAGAAAAGATTCCTCATTATATACATGCAAATACGAGATAGAAATGTTCAGCATTTAGGTCCTTCAGACAAGAAGAGGAGACATCCATGGGCATCCTTGGGGGTGGTTTCTAAAAGATAGCCCATATATTTTGGGTTTTCCTTCCTTGTATTTTATTTTTTCAAGGACTTATGCTTCTGGATTGATTTGAGGATTGTGCTTATGTTTATATTTTGCTGGTGTTTTTCACGTAAGTTGTCGATAACAAGAACAGACATGTAGATATCTAGAAAGGGTTTGAAGAAAAGCAGAATTGTAAACAAATAGTGTAGGGCCAACATCCAACTTTCCGAGCAGGTAGGAAATAGAAACCAAACCCCAAATTCTGTGTGTACGATTTGATATATTCCTGGCAGACCTGTCCCTCTGTCTGTGAGAAATCCAATGTGAATAATTTTTGGACATTAAGGAGCTTCTCAAGGAAAATATTTGATGAGTTGACAAAGGAATGAACAATAGCCTTGCGATTCCAATTTCCTGAGAATTCTCTAGAGTTGGAAGTGAGAGGAATTTTGACTTTGGCACAACACATCTCAGAGTTGGCAGGACCAAACATATTTCTAAGAGAATTTGCACTCTTACTTGAGCCTAAGACATGCTGGTTTTCCCCCACACATATACACAAGCCTTAAAACCATCGCTTGTTTCATCTACAAATTCTAGTTCTTTACATCCCAAGGGAAAATGTGAATTTGGGCTCATACGACATAAATGCAAGTTTTTAAGTCAAGATGAGTGGTCTGTACTTTACAGAATGTAGCATCTTCTCGATGGCGCTGACTCCACCTGCCTCCCGGGGTTCACCTTCCTGTCCGTGCCTCTCCCTCCTCGGACTGCGTTTGGTCTGTGCCCCCCACAGAAGTGATGAGCTCCCATCGCCGTGTTCTGTGTCACAGAATGGCTCATTCCCATACAGCAATCCTGTTCCAGATCAGTGGTCAAAGTCTTGGATCCCTACTCTACGTGTTCAACGTTGGTGATTGTGTGCAGATAAGAAAGGCAAAGAGAAAACGCTTTTCCTGAAAAAGGGTTTGTTTCCTACCCCCACCCCCCAAAAGTAGAGTGATTGGTCAGCCTTAATCCTTGCGTAGAGACAGTGTGGGGAAGTTCGGCGTTCGAAAACGCCATCCACTTACGTGTTTTGCGTCTGCTTTAAAAATGTTAGAGAGCACTGCCTCTTACAACCTACCGGGTGTCTTTGATCCTTTCTGTTTGTTAAGCTGGGGAGATGTGAAGACACGTACGCACCAACAATATTTCATCAGGAGAAACGATCAAGAGGAAGGTCCTAGGTTTCTGTCTAGAAATAAGTGCCTCAGTAGCTCCTAATTCCCCTGTTCACAGCAACCTTCCGCAGAAGTATTTTACTCACTAGCACTTTGGCAAATATGGCCTAAAACTCCTGCTACAGCTCAGGATCCGCAAGATCGTACTTTCTGCTGGGCAGTGGAATGAAAAGGAGCATTTTTACCTAAATGTCTACTTTGTGGAAATGAATGTATCCATTGTCTTCTGGACTTCAAGTCCGTGGGACAGTTCTTACGCGCCTTTGAAGTCAGCCTAATTCTTGCTGCCATTTCCATGGTGGCCACTGGAAAAGTGTCCGTGGTCCTGTACATACGGCTGTGATACGTGACATCCGGTGGCGTCCACCAGTCCTGGTTTCCAGGAAGTGTGCGTGCACCGAGCACGTCAAGGACGCATCACGAATGGTGGCGTCTGTCACTTCACACCCAGTGGCCTCACAGTAGCTTCGAGTTTCTGGGAGCTTGTTGGCGAGTATAGGCTGCGGCTATCTTTTCTCTCGTTTGATAGAACATTCTGTTGACGCTATTCATTCATGAAACCCATGTCTTTCACTTTTGCTGTGGCAAATTACGTCCGGCCAACTTGCTTATCATAAAACTGGTAATAAAGAAAATCTCATTTGTTTAAGACAGTAAAAGGTGATATACATTTTAGGGGGTGGCACGAAGAATTAAACCCAGAAGTAAGTCTCCTTTTTTACAAGGACACTAAATTTTAAGTGCCTGCTTTATTTGCTTACTAGGTGAATGACTGAAACCCTCTCCTGCTGGATTTCATTATCCTTTAGGATAGGAGAAGACTTGCAGGCTCCCCATGATACCGGATTTTCAGCACTAATAATATTCTTCCCAGCAGGTGAAAACTACTCGGTTTTACATGTTGGGGACATTATTTTCATCATCAAGTGGAAAGCTTACCTCCCATCAGTATAAGATACGGATCCTAGGTAGTAAGTGTTGGCATCATTTTTATACCAAGGTCACCGTGAAGATTTTTAACCTTATGACCCGGCTGGAAATGAAACCCACCAGAGCGTTAATATGGTAATAAATTACGTCGTTCTTTGCAACTCTCTCCTACTTTGTCCGTTTTGGACCACGGAGACAAACTTTGTAATGTCATCGTTCTGAACATCTGTTGGTCTCAAGGGAGAGAGTTATTCCTGAAAACACAGAAAAGGCCCGTGAAGATAAATTTCTTTTCAGTTGGCGTACTTAAGACAGATCTTTTTTTTTTTTTTTTTAAGATTTTATTTATTTGACAGAGAGATCGCAAGTAGGCAGAGAGGCAGGCAGAGAGAGAGAGGAGGAGGAGGCAGGCTTCCTGCTGAGCAGAGAGCCCGATGTGGGGCTCGATCCCAGGACCCTGGGACCATGACCTGAGCCGAAGGCAGAGGCTTTAAAAACACTGAGCCACCCAGGTGCCCCTTAAGACAGATCTTTAAAAAAACTTTTTTCCATCCGGCAGCATGCAGTTTGAATATATGTTTACTCTCTTACACCAGTCTTTTCACCTCATGGAAAATACTTTTCTGCTGTTTCCTTGACACGTGGTTTATTCACAAACACCTGGAAGGGTTTGCGTGTTTCTCTGTCGACTGCACTTGTCTTCTTGAGCTGGACAAGAGACCAGAGCAAGGCGTCCTAGAACCTGTTTCAGCTGGGGGAATGGTCCGTTGAACAGTAGACCCACCCAGTTGAGGTGGCTTCGACCCTTCTGTTCTCACGTCCTCCTGTGGCTCCAGGGGCTTCGGGTAATTTAGGACGCTCGCCTCCGAACTATGGAGATGCTGACGTCTCCCCGTCAGGCAAGGACTCTGCAGTGCGGCCGCCCCGCGTGGGTCGGACGGTATGTTGGAGCCCCTCCGACGTGCGCTACGATTCTGGCTTCTCTCGCTGAGGAGAAATGCACACCCTCGGCCGTGTCAACGTGAAGGCCTCGGTCCCATATTTGGGAAAGGGGGGAACGACGGTAGCGTGAAGACGGTCCTCTGCTAGCCCATGCCTACAGCAACGTGAGCTCGGTGCAGTTCTGCATAATAAAGCATTAGCTTGGTGGGACGTCTTCCAAAAAGTCGTTGATGGGTGGCTTCAGTGCACTCTTGGCACAAAACTCTGTCAGGAAACTTAATTATATTCGCATCGGCCATGGTAAGGTGTTGGGTGACACACGCTTTCCAGGCGCCGATGTTCTGTTGAAAGCTGTTTTGAAGAGAACCCTGTAGCGTGTCCCATGTTCCCAGCCTTCACCCCCCACACTGCGTGGCTGCGGTTTCTGTGGCAAGACCCGTCTCTGGAAAGAAAAGTCGGGTTGAGAGAGTCGTGGCTTCTTTAACCTGATGGCGCGAAAGAGACTGCTTCCAGTCCCCTGTTTTGTGCAGAGGGCATCAGTCTGGAGCACACAGACGACGGAGAGTTAATTTTCGTTGTTCTCCGCTCTGTTCGGTGAGAAGGCAGGAGGCCAGGGAAGGAAGGGAGCTCGGATACACACACGCTGGACTCGCCCACAAATGGAAGCAGGAAACCGGGGGCGGGGGCCTGTGGTGAGGCCCGCCACGTGATGTGGCCCAGGCAAATGACAGTGCGTCTCCGTGGCTTCCGGGAGCGCCTCCGAGATCGTGGCTTCTGATCAGAGCGCTCAGCCCCCCGGGTGGAAATCAGAAGGCTGAAGTGTGACGGCGAACTCGCCCTCCACCGGGCGTCAACACAGAACTGGGAAAAGGAACTGAGCTAAGTATCTGTGGTATCTTCTTGCCTCTGTTTTTCTGAAATGCTGCTTTTATCGTAAAGAAAAATGACACGTGACTTAATTTTTTTTTTTAGTTGAGATACACTGCACGTGCTACATCGTTTACCGCTGCAGAGTGCACAGTGTAGGGTTTCTTGTCGGTTTCCAAAGTTGCGCGGTCCTCACCGCCGTGTACCTCCAGAACATCTCCGTCACTCCAGAAAGAACCCGCTACAATGAGCTGTGACCCCTGCCCCACCGCGGCAGCACGAGGCAGCCCCCAATTTCCTTCCCGTCTCTGCGAGTTGGTTGAGAGTAGACCCCGAATATAAGTGGGATCAGGCAACCTGGGGCCTTCCGTGCCTGGCTCTTCGAGAAAAGCGCATCCGTGTCTAAAACGAGATAAGAAGGTCCTATTAGAAAACTCAGAGCAAAGGCAAGAAATAAAATTTCTGCCCCCAGGTTCGAGAGGCGACTGCCTTTGTGCTTTCCAGGCCGTGAATGTCCAGCCTGGCTTTCTCGTGTTCACTCCCTGCCAGTCTCCCCCAGGGTCTCATTATGCCTATAATGAAGGAAAGAATAGGACAGCAGTGAGTAAAGCCGCTTGTGATCAGAACTGAGCTGAAGGAAGAATCCGGACATAGGGATTGTTCAAGGTCAGATTGTGTCAATCCGGTCACAAGAGAGCCTGAGCTGAGAAGAGCCGGAATCACCGTGGTTGACGCGGACAGAGGGTACACGGCATAGCATGTGCGTGAGCCTTGACGGGGGCTCTCATGCGACCCGAGGCACACGGACTGAGGGGACGGCATGCAGAGCCAACGCATGGAACCGCATAGAGTCAATGGAGCGGAGGCCCGTCTGTGGAGACAGTCATCCGAGCCGGAACAATTCGCCGTCATTACACAGATCACTGGAAGAGACCTAGACCCAGACTGTCCAGGAAGTGATGGCCGTCCAGACCATCTGAGAATGACACGTTGGTCTCAGCGTAAGGCACAACGCTGGAAAGCGTGTAACGTAGGGGACGACGTCGCGGACTGTGGGTTTGCCGATGAGGTTTTAGATGTGACCTCAAAGGCCTGGTCTGTGAAAGAAGCAGGTTGGTGAGTGGGACTTTGTGAAACTTGGAACCAGTCGATGAAAGACACTTTTTAAAGAATGAAACTAGGAGACACGGACTGAAAGAAAATAGTTACAAAGCACGTATCTGATCAAGAAATTACCTCCGGGGTGCCTGGGTGGCTCAGTCGGTGAAGTGCCTGTCTGCGGCTCAGGTCATGATCTTCAGGTCCTGGGTCTGAGCCGCGCTCAGAGGAGAGCCTTGGTTCTCCCTGTGCCTCTGCCGCTGACCCTGCTTCTGCTTTCTCTGTCTCTCTGTCCAATAACCTGAACAGACTCCTTACCGAAAAAAAATATGCAGATGACAGACAAGTGCGAGAAAGGATGTGCAGCCCCGTTTTCGTAGGGAACGAAAATTACATGAGTTGTCTTCCACACTGCTGGAATCGCTCAGTAAAAACGCGACAACTCCAGTTGCCGGAGAACACGTACAGTGACACGAGCTTCTGCTCCGTGTGGCGGAAGTACAGAAATGTTGCAGTACAGTTCAGTGTTTTCTAACAAAGTTCCACATCGGGCGATTGTACAGCCTGGGAACCGCACCCCTAAATATTTACACAACCCATTTTAAAAACACATGCACACGAAAACCTGCCTGTAAATGTTCGTAGCAGCTTTAGTCATAGTCGTCCGAAGTGAGTGGAAGGGACCGAGATGCCCTTGAGTATGTGAATGCTAAGCCAACGTCGGTCTGTCGGGACCGTGGTACATCGTTCGGAGCTTGAAAAACACAGACCGAGCCGTCGAGCCACAAAAGAACGTGGGTGAATCTGAGATGTATGTTGCCGGGCGAGAAAGCCGGGGTTGAAGGGATCCGTCCGTGTTCCTCTGTTCACGGGGAGTTCTGGGAAAGGGAACATTGCAGACACGGTACAGCATCAGTGCAGAGCAGGGGGCGACCGACGGGTAAGGCACGGATCCTGTAAGTCATGAGGGTACGTGCTACTGCCCATTTGACACGACCCACAGAACAGGACAGCACAGAGTGCACTAGCCTATGTGCAACGTTTCCTAAAGTCATGGGACATTGGGAAGGTTCAGGATAGAAAACTGAGAACGACAAATCCTGAGTGCGCTACGAGTTTGAGAAAACACCTGACCTCGGGGAAGGGACCAGAGGCGCTCACCTTGGTCACTTTGGAAATGAGGAGAGGTTCCGAGGCTGAAGGCAAGAGAAACAGCAGCGTCCTGGGTAGGGACAGCTCTCTGTGCAGGCATACAGGGGACGGTTGTGATGCCGCGATATGCGTGTCCTGGAACTGAGCCGCAGAGTAGGTGGCGGCTGTAGTGGGAGCCCGTTTCTGTCCGTCGGAGTGGACGGTGCAGGCTACCAAGCAAGCGGCCAGAAGGATCCCCGCCAGGGTAGCTGGAGACAGCCACGTACGCTCCTGGTCGGCCGAGCGCAGACACGCGTGTTTCCACGTCCGCAAGTTTCTGGACATTTGTGCGGGGTTAGCGCGGTCCAGAAGAGTCACTGGAAATCTCTACTGCGTCTGGACTAATCCGCGACGACAGGAGTCCAGAGAGAGGGGGTATCTGGTGCCGTGAGTATCGGGACAAGAGCCGCGCTCCGCGGCGTGAAGGAGCCGTCCTGCGCGGTCACCCACGTCACGCGGCCCCGGACGCGCACGCGTACCACTCGCAGCGCCGCACACCGAAGACGGGTGCGGGTTCCCGGGGGGAGACGAGGCCGCGGCGTCTCCAGAGCCAGATGAGCCGTTTCACGCCGCGGGAGCGTCTGGTTGCGTGGCATCGGGACCCCGCGACTCCCCCGAGAGCGGACGTGGCTGCGGCCAGTGCGGACGGGGCAGACGCCGGTCGGGCTCGTGCACCTGCGCTGCTGATGAGACAAGACGGAGACAAACCCCCACGCCCCGCCCGCCGCAGCCCTCCGCATGCCACCTCGGGTGGTGGTTATTCGGAGAAATCTGCTTTGCCGGCCACTGTTCCGTTTACCTTTCGTGTGCTTCGTCATCTGTGTCCCCTGCCGGGCCGTGGGACTTTGTTGGCGCCGCGGGTGGACGATGCGTTCCCTGCCGGCCGCCCAGCCGTAGCCGCTGGTGAGCAAGAGATCTGAACGCGCCCGCGCCCCCCATCGTTTCCACGCAACTAAATCAGCAAACGTCCGTCCCTCTGCACTTGGAACGTTCCTCACCCACAGAGCAGCCTTTGGGGTCGGCACAAGCTTCATAACCTGCAAGCCAGGGTGTAGCACGCGCACCTGGGAGGACAGGCCGCGGGGCTCGTGGACGTCCGCCCGCCCCTGCTTCACCGGCAGCGCCACCGTGTGCGGTGGCCGACTCCGCTCTCGCAGAGACCCTTGTGCTCGGTGCGCCCCTGGGGGCTGCGGGCCTCAGTCCGGAACTGAAGCGTCCTTGCGGGAAAACACCTACTTAGTGAAGGTCGTCCCTTTGAATGGAGAGTGGTGCTTCCGGCAAAAACGTCCCATGTCCTCCCTGCCTTCCCCAAACGTGGACCCCTCAGCCAGGGCCAGAGGCAGTGCAGGAAAGTCGGGGGGCCTGAGCATCCGAGTCTGAGACCCACGTACACACCTAGAAGGCATGACCGGAGCGTGGACCTCCGTAACCGTCAGCCTCGCGTGGGGACCAGACAGTGCGGCCTTCTCCAGTGTGGCGCGGGGGCCGGAGGGCACGGCAGCTAGAGTCAGCGGCCCCGGGGCAGGGGGCACGGAAAGTGTCAGAGCGTCAGTCTTCTTGTCCTGTACTAACGTGTGTCAAGGCCCTCATTTTAAAACCTCTGTGCTGGCCCCAGAGCATTGGAACAAGACATTTTTTGTGACGACACGCGGTGCTACAACATGCAAAGTTCAGATTTTAATACAGTTCTCTTCCTGTTGAGCCAAGCAGGGTCTCTAGAGGTGGAGCTCCAGGTTATTATTTTTGAGCGACGGGAGTCCCTCCTCACTAGCCTTCGGAGAACGATGCAGAAGGAAGCACTGATGGGTTTTCCAAGAGGCCATCTGTCGCCTGCCGCTGTTTTAGGAGACCTAAAAGATGAATGTCCGGGGGAAACCACGAACTGGCACTTGGTTATTATTTCTGCCTGTTCGCTGTCAAATCTGTACTCGCAATCTCATATTGATAGAAAACAGAAGCGACTGTTAGGAATTCTTGCAGCGACCTAGCCCGCCAGCCAGCGGGTTCGGACAAAAGTCAAACATTACACAGAGGCTTGGTAGGGCAAGGCGATGCGGATCATAGGAGAGGGATTTTAAAATCATATTCTAGCATCAACACATCCTGACACTTTTCACTCTGGAGTGCTGACCGAGGTCCACCTCCCTTTCTCTGGCCTCACGTCTCCCACCCATTTCAAGGCCACAGCGCGGGAGACACCTGAACAACGTCTCGGATTCTGCTGTGCCCAGTCACGACGGGGCAGTCCTTGTGATTCTGTAAGCGATTTTTTTTTTTTTTTTAAGAACAGGTTCAGGCTTTTAATAAAACGGGAAGGAAGATACGGAGGTTTCCCACACACTGCCAGGCCCCCACATGTCCATCCTTCCACCGTGGTCAACACCAGTCACCAGTCACTGGGCATTTTTTGTGGAGGGTGAAGCCACGTTGTCACGTCGTCCTCGCCCAGAGGCCATAGTTGACCCTAGGGTTCACGCGAGGTGGTGTACGTTCTGGGGGTTTGGACAAACGTGGGATGACATATGGGCATCATCATACTATCCAATCCTGCAGAGTATTTCCACTGTCCTAAAACCCTCTGTGTTCTGCTCATGTCTGTCTCCCCTTCAACTCCTACAACGACTTGGTTTTTTTCTTTCCATCTCCATACTTTCGCCTTCTCCAGAACGTCCTATACCTGGAGTCCTACAGGATGCCTGTCGCCTTTTCAGACTGGTTTCTTTCGCTTAGTAATAGTTTTTAAATCTCCTTCGTGTCCCTAGTGATCTTTTAAAAACATGGATCAGGTTCCGTGACCCCCTTCAATTTTAAATTCCTTACTGACTCCCACTGAAAACTTACTAGTATGTCCTTAGCATCTTCCAACATGTTTTCTGGGCAAGCTTGTCCTGCTAGGAGGACCCCAACGCCATTGACCACCACAGTGTGTCCCGCATCACATAGATGTGGGATTTACAAAAATTAGTTGGACTGCACCATTTGTAAGATTCTAACCCAAATGCTAAGAAGAGCTTGTTTTTATAAGTACAATTTATTACGCGATGTTCCGTGTATCCAAAAAACAGATGGGTTACATCTGTATAAATTACGAGCCATAAGAATAAAAGGAACCCCTATGAATCCTCCAAACACCGGTGGAACTAAATTTATCTCTATATTCCTTTTCTCTCATATCATCTTTCCTCTTCCTAGTGACAGACACTGTAGTGAGTTTTTGTGCTTTTTATTATCTTGGGGGTTTTTTAATAGAGCTTTATTACGTGTACATTTGTCCCTGATTAGATTTTGTTTTGTGGGGTTTCCAAATCACTTTCATATATTGGTACTGGTGTCGTTGAGGTTTTTTGATGTATAATGAGATGCATCTATTTTTTATTTAGTTCATGAGTATGTACTGGTAATGACCACCGTAATGTGCTGGGAGCATATTTCTATCACCCCAAAATGTTACTTCCTCCTCCTTTAGGAATAATAGCCAACATTCCCCTCTTACCTCCCAGAGACCATTGACTGAAAATTCTCATTCTCATTAATCATTGGAAAAAGCAATTGTAAATCCCAGTGAGATATCCGTACCCACCGACCTAAATGATTAGAATTGAAAAGAGTGACCATGGCAGGCCCTGGTGAGGATTTTGGGCAGCTAGTCCCCTCGCATGGTGAGCACGGATGAGAATTGTCACGACCACTTGGAAAAACAACTTGGCGTTTTCTTAAAAAGTCGTGCTACCTGTCGTGCTACCTGTCGTGCTACTCCGCCGTGCCTTCCAGAGTCATCTCCTCATTTCCCTGAGAGACGTTAACATACAGGTCCGCACAAAGATGCCTACGCCAATGTCACGGCAGCCGTGGTCACGCTAGACCCAAACCAGCAGTGACGAGGGGAACTGACGTGTGATAACACCTCAACAGATCACGTTTGTTTGTACTTTATAAAAACAAAACAAAACAAAACAAAAAACCAGTACCCAATCGATGCTGTGTGTAGTGACTTATTTGTGTCCTTTAGTACCAAGTTTCTCAGGTATTGTACATTGCTGGGGTGGACTGTAGCTCATTTATTCTGCTCATTGTGTAACATGTCACTGCGTAAACTGGTCACATTTGGCCAGTGGGTCATCGTTGACCCACTCCCGCCAGAAGCTATGATCTCGGTGCTCAGGACCCCGGACTCAGGACACCTGGATAATATCGGCTTCTACAGCAAGGAACAATAGACTGTAGTCTGTGAGCCAAGTCCGGCCCACCCCTTGTTTTACTAAATAAAGTTTTATTGAGACACGGCCACGGTCATTGCTCTGTGCATTGTTTCGGCTGTTTTTGTGCTAGAATGACAGAGCCAAGTAGCTGCTCTTCCAGGCCTAAACTATTTACTATCTAGCGTTTTGCAGGAAAATTCTGCACAAAAACCCCTGGACCAGGGTATGAATAAAGATTTTAACCTAAAATCTGAGGTGAACAAATGTAAAGAAAGACCTCCTTCAGGATGTTTGTTAGGTAAGGAAAGCAAAGGAAAAACAACTTAGTGAAATTATCCCAAACTGGAGCTATTAAAATTGTCCAGGACTGAGCCCAATGCCTACAGCAGGGCATTATTGGAATAATTGGAATGCTTCACTCTGTAGGGCCCAGATGCCCGTGGCTTGGGGACATCCACACCTTTTACCGGCCAGGCAGTTGTCTTGCCATCAGTCACAGCTTGGAATGGCTTTGTTCATCAATCTGGGGTTCCCCAAAGTGTGGATGAGGTTAGGAGAGCCCTCGTGGACCCTCACCCATCGTGAGATTGGTATCCAAGAGGAGTCTGTGTCTTAAGGTTCCGGTGCAAAGACGCATCCTCTGACCATGGTGGGACCTCTTCCAACAGCTAAGTTTATCTGCAGAAAATTAACCTGCCCAGACCCTGTGTTTCTTTTCATTTTTTTTTTTTTCTTTACCCTACCTGGACACAATCTTTCATTCATTCCAGGGAATGTTTCCATGTTCCGGGGCCATCTTCCAGAAATGGGCAAAAACCCACATTTGTGGAGGTGGAGGAGGGATTTTCTTTCAACTCAGCAAACAGGCCTCTTTCATTTCCTCAAATCTTTTAAAGAACCTCTTAGTCAAAGTTATCCTTAAAACACCCCTTTTTCTGGCTTAGTAACAAAACCACCTTCTACTTGCTCTCTTTCTGTTGCTCTAAGAGAGGCTCCATTCTCTAAGAAACTAAGCCGGTGGCTTCTTGCCAGAAAAATCCCCAAATGAGGAACAGCATCCCCTAAGGTGTTCTCAAAATCACAAACCCGTGCTTCTGTGTCTCCTGGGAAATACTTAAAAGGAGTGTCCTTCCCCTCCAAAATCTTTCCCTAAACATAACTCGAAGACGTAGCTCCGAAACAAATATTATTTTGGCAAAAAGAAAAAAAAAAAAAAGTTTCCAGGTTCTTGTTTTCAAACCGTCTCCTTCTCAGCCTGCCAGGCCTACAGTGTAGAAAAATGTGTGTGTTGATGTAACTTTATCTGTACCCGGTGATTCTCATCTGTCCAGCAGCGTGATCTGCAGAGCCCTATGGCCAGGCAGAGCCTCGCTCTTGAAGCCGCTGCCCGTGTTTGCTGAGCTGAAAGGGAATGGAGATTAGGAGGCCAAAGTATTCCGGGCCCCTGTGCCAAGAAGATACCTAAGAATGTGTCCTAGTGTGTCGAGCCTCCTGATAACATGGGGTGGGAGCCAGCACCGCCCTGCCTGTAAGCTGAGAACGTGAGGCCCACCCCAAAGAAAAATGTGTCCGTTGCTTGCTGGCTGGCTCTGGGGTCACAGTGACCAAAATGTTGGCCGTTAGGGACGTTCTCAAATGATAGGTCACAGCTTGGCGAGTTCTCATTGACCACCTTCTCCAAGTTCCAGAGGTCCTGCCGGGGAAACTAAGCATCCCTGTTTTCTGTTTGGATGGGGCTCCCTAGGTGGGCACCGCGGCAGCTGGGCTCCCATCGTCTGACAGGAACACCCGTGTACCTGTGAGGCAGGGACGAAATGTATCCGTCCCCAAGGGCAAACACTGGACACAGAAGAAAGGACACTTCTGTCCTGTGTCCGGAGCCTCAGCATAAGGATCACCTACCCCTCGGCTCTGACTGCAACTGGCGTGGCCAATCCATGTACTTTGGCAAGACATTTTCTTCTCCTTGTGTGTGCAGAGAAGTTTCTGGAGTGCTCGTGTCACGGCTGGGCGAAAGGCAAATCCAGAATATTCTTCCCCCTCCTGAAACGCTGTGCTACAGGATAGCCGAGCTGTTATTTCTCTAGAGAGCCTCACCATGGGAGGCCGGGATCTTGAGGTCACAGGGGGATGTCATTACGTAGCGGGTTCGGGAGTCAAGGACGTGCAGATTTAAGATCATTTGCATCCAGTATATGTAGTGTCCCTAAAGATTATCCTTGATTCAGTCTTTCCCTGTTTTCTTTTTTTCCCGTCCGTCAGAGGAGTTGTTCTTAGAAATATAGACTCCTTGATCCACATAGTTCCACTGAAACCGTGAAAACGTAGCACTGGCTTCTGTCGTTGCTGTTCTTGCTTTAAAATAATTATCTTGTGCCCGGGGTATGTATTCTTGAAAATAGAGTATTTTGTGATAGTCTTTCATATCAAGAAAGCAGCAGGTGAATTGTCCCAGCCCCCCCCCCCGTCCTGTTGGCCCTCATGCCCAGGCAGACACCGCCGCTTGCTTCACCTGCCCTCAGTGCAGCAGACTGACCCTGGGTCAGACACCGGGTGGGAAGGGACGGACTCAGCCAAAAGCTCGTGGCTCCGTCAGAACACCATTCGAGCTCAGGCTGTCTGGGAGGTGGTGAGCACGGCCGTCTGGAACAAAAAACAAGCGGAGAAGTGTTGTTACTGTGGGTCACTCCATGCCGCCTCTGCTGTTCAGCCCCGGGGAGCAGGTGGCCCTCTGTGCCGGCCCCCCAGAGTGTGGCTGGGCCTGTGCGTCTCCCCTCTCCGCAGGAGATGAAGCTTTCCAGAGCCCCTGTCTGTCCCCGGGGAGATCTTTAACCTGTCAGCGTTAGAGGAAGTCATTGCTGACTTCCCACAAATGTCCCCCCCCACCTCTTACATGCAGTTTATTACGACTTAACAACTATCCCAACGTAGGGGGTGTGTCTTCTGTGTGAGTCTGTCCTCGCTCTGGCACATCCGGGAAATTTCCTGCCGGGAGGGCAGTTCGAATCCTGTGTGTGTGTTTCTTTGCGCCCGCAGAATGCGTCTCGTGCTCCGGGTGGAATCTGAACTGGTCTCTTTAAAACTTTTCCCATAGTAGAGCTGGTCCCTGTCATCATCTGGGGCTTTGAAACCAATAGTGAGGAGTCTCCTTCCCCACCTTCTGAACGTTTGTCCTCAGTTATCAACACTTTTCTGTACCTGCATATGCGTGTTTCGCGGTCCAAAACCAGACCGTGGCCGAGTTTTTAAAAAGTGATAGTGTGGGTCACGGTGAATGACAGTTGAGAAATCGGGGCAGGTGACTCCAAATGGTAGTGACTGTCTGCACCTCCCCAGGGAATCCTGCTCAGCAAAGGACTGACTGCTGGTTCAGTGAAAAGGATTCCAGAGTCCAAAAATACTCCTGTCCAGCTCCGGAGGGATACACGCTGGGGACAGAGAGGCATTGGGTCCCTGAGAGTTTGGGGAAATTCTGACACAGGGAATGTCGAGACACTGCTAGTGACTGGTCCGTGAACTAGGGCCACAGATTTAGGGAGGAAGGATAAAATGGTGTTGCACGGCGCACAGCACACAGCTGGCCACATGGGGTGCCAGGAAGCATGCGTGAGGGGGGTGGCCGTCAGTGCCCTGGGGGGTGGGGGGCTCGGGCTGCAGTCCTGGAAGGTGTCACCTTGGGGGCAGTGGTGACGGGGACTTGAGATCTCTGCATCCTTCCCTGCACTTGCTTGTGCTATAAAAACTGCCGTAAGAGAAGCTGTGTGCAGGGATGCAGGAGGAGAGCTGGAAGACGCCAGGCCTGAACATTGTCCACAGAGGGCAGGCAGGTGGGGCAGGTGGCTGTGACCTCTAGGGTCCCAAGAAGGAGCAGCAGAGGGCTGAAGGAAGGGTGAGCAGGGCTGTGTGTTACTCAAGACCGAGCTCAGGTACCTAGGATGCAATTATGACCATTAAAAGGAATGTCTCCGGGGTGTCCTCCACCGACACAAACACACAGACCCGCCGTGTTGCGTCTGGATGGAATGGAGACCACCGAGAGGTGCCCTTGCTGTTCGCGCCGGCTCGCACGTGGAATCCTGAGGCTCCCGGGCGGCGTTCTTGCACAACAGTGAAAGCCGGAATCGGGCTTGTGAGCCGATCAAAAGTAACGGTGACGGTTGTCTTTGTAGCGTCTGGAGAAACCCGCTGTTGGGTCGAGATGCTAATCAAGTTTGACGTTAAACCGTGAAAATCAGAGCAGGGTGGGGTGGAGAGGTGGTCGCGGTGGCCCCCCTGACCTAGTAATGTTCAGGGACGCCTCACAGCCTGGCCACCGGGCTTTGCTTCCGCTCTGGGGCGTCTGGGATCTTCGATCTCATTTTCCTCTCCAGGCTTTCCCGTGCGGACAGGGCGAGGGTACTGGAGGGCTCCCACGCTAGCTCCCCTTTGTGTTTGTACGAAAAGACCCCTAGAAGGCAGGCACCTGCTCTTTCCGCGAGTCTGGGCTGAAAGGGGGCGGCCGAGACCTGACCCGCTGCAGTGGCCCGCCAAGTTCAGTGTGTCGCCTGAGTGTGTCGAGTGAATGTTTGGTGACTCACTAGAAACATCATTCCTTCCCCGCAGGCGAGTCGTGCCTACTTATGGCTTCAGGATGGCTCAGCTCACGTGTCCAGTATGAGACGCAAGCAGTGAGCAGGGCTGTTGCAGTAGTTGTTATAGGTTTGTTGTAAGTGTAAAAGTGGGCTTTACATTCATTTTATACAGAATTTTTATTCATTTTCCCAGCACTTCAGAGAAATATACGAGCCCACCTGCCGAGAAACTATAATTAATAAAAGACTTTAAACTCGGTGAAAATACAAGTATAAATAAATAATTACAAATATTGTAAATAATTAGGAGTGCAATGGAAATTTCCATTTAAAGATGTTGACTTCTGTCAAGTTTGGGTTTTTCTTTTTTTCTTTTCTTTTTTTTTTTTTCAGGAGCAGAATTGAGTGATTCATCACTTCCATACACACCCAGTGTTCATCACAGGTGCCCTCCTTAATGCCCAACACCCATCACAACAAGGATACCCCTTAATACCCAGCCCCTGTGTAGTCCACCCCTCCACCCACCTCCCCTCTGGTCACCATGACTGTGTTCTCTAGAGTTAAGAAAGCATTTGATGGCCTCCCTCTCTTGTTTTTCCCCTGTGTTCATCTGTTTTGTGTCTTAAATTCCACATAGGAGTGAAATCACAGGATATTTATCTTTCTCTGAATTACTTAGCTTAGCATTGGACTATCTAGTCCCATCCCTGCAGTTGCCCATGGCAGATTTCATCGTATCTGATGGCTGAGACGTGTTCCGGTGTGTACACACACATCTTCATCAGGCGATGGACATTTGGGCTCTTTCCATAGTTTGGCTATTGTCGATAGTGCTGCTAAAAATATCAAGGTTCATATGTCCCTTCAAATTAGTATTTTTGAATCCTTTGGGTAAATACCTACTAGTGCATTTCCTACATCATAGGATCATTTTTAACTTTTTGAGGAACCCCCATACTGTTTCCAGAGTGGCTGCACCAGCTTGCGCTCCCACCAACAGTGTAGGAGGGTTCCCCTTTCTCTATAGCCTCGCCAACATCTGTCATTTCCTGTGCTGTTAATTTTAGGCATACTAGCAGGTGTGAGGTGGTGTCTCATTGTGGTTTTGATTTTAATTTCCCTGATGATGAGTGATATGGAGTATCTTTTCACATGTCTGTTGGCTAACTGGATGTCTTCTTTGGAGAAATGCCTGTTCATGTCTTCTGCCCATTTTTTATCTGGATTATTTGGGGTTTTTTTAGGTGTTGACTTGTATTAGTTCTTTATTTATTTTGGAGACTAACCCTTTGTGAGATAGGTCATTTGCAAATATCTTCCCCATTCTTTAGGCTGCCTTGTAGTTTTGATTATTTCCTTCACTGTGCAGGAGCTTTTTATCTTGATGAAGTCCCAATGGTTTATATTTGCTTTTGTCACCCTTGCCTCAGGAGACATGGCTAGTAAAAAGTTGCTACAGCCGATGTCAAACAGGTTGCTGCCTATGTTCTGTTGTAGGATTTGGGTGGATTCCTGTCTCATATGAGGTCTTTCCTCCATCCTGAGCTTATTTTTGTGTATAAAAGTGTGAAAGAGTGGTCCAGTTTCCTTCTTCTGCATGTGGCTGTCCAGTTTTCCCAACACCATTTGTTGAAGAGACTCCTTTCTGTTAGATCTTCTCTCTTACTTTGTCGAACTTCTTTCAAGTTTTAAAATGAATGATTGGCTGGTGCCTGGCTGACTCAGTTGTTAGAGCATGCGACTCTTGACCTCAAGTTTGGGTTCAAGCCCCGCGTTGGGTGTAGAGACTATGTTAACAAGAAAAAACAAACAAACAAAAGAAGTGCATTAAAATTTGGGGGGGGGGGAATGAACGATCAGATGCATTTCCAAATTGGTGATTTCTCAGTATTTTTAAATGCATTTATACAGTTCAGTAAATGAAACTTTACCTTGTGAAGATCTAACGGGGTATTAAATCATCAACTGATAAGCATCTTGATGTTAGACTCTTCTACAGTTGATCTTAGCCAAAAGGCCAAGAAGTGATGATGTTAGACTATTCTGGAAAAAGGAAACGTGTTTGGTAAATGTTAGAACTTGTCCCTTCCTTCAGAAGTTTAGAGCTGGAAGCATGGGATCACTTGCACGGTGACAGGTGAAGTGGAGGCGCGTTTCCACACTAGGACAGTTGCCGGCGTGGGAAAGTGCACCTGTAGTTTGGGCACCAACACGGACAGCAATCCGGAGAGCATTTGGTCCTCAAGAAAGTCATGAGCGCACCAGCGGTGGCTTCTGTCCCTGCCTTTGGCAGCGGCCGGCCGAGGATCAAGCAGGGCTCTTCTGAGGAGTTTCCGTTTGTAACGCTTGTTTCTGAATTCCTGTATTTGAACTCACAAGGTCGCTGGCATATTTCTTCTCAGTCTAGAAGATTCCTGCTGTGTGGAACGGTGTGCCCCAAGCAGGGCCCCGCGTCCTTCGGGGCCGCCTCCCCCGCATCCCCGCAACCTCCCCGCCTCCAGCTGCTGTCTGGTGTTTGGCTGGTGGCTCTCTGCTCCCCAGTGTGACCAGGCGGCATGCCCCCTGGCAACCCGGAACCGTAAGACTTTTCCCAGGTGAGGACCTTGTTACCCCGTCGTCTCCCCAAAGCCTGTGTGTCACGCTCCCTGCGATGGGGATTCCCCAGCCACCACGCTTCACAGATGCGCGTCGTAGGAAGGGAGGGAGGTTGGGTGCATCTTCGGTGTGTTTCGATGTCTGTGTGGACAACGTGTTATCCCCAACACCGTCTTTGTGAGGGCCGGGGTCTTGTTTCGGGGATCTAACGGAATGATCTCATTGGAAGGCGCCGGAGTGAGGGGAGAAGCTGGAAATTCGAAACCTCGGGCTGAAGGCGGGTACGATGGAGTAGTTTGTTCCGAGTCCAAGAACAGCGCAGCGGTGGGACCAGGATTGGGTCCCTCCCAGGACCCCCGGTTCTGAGGAAGGAGAAGCTTGATGCCTCCGCTTATGTGGGCACAAAGGTCCCAGGAGGAAGGTTCGGAGGGGCTCCCAGGCAGTGAGCAGTGCACGGGCCGACGCCAGCCTGCAGGGAGCAGGAACGGCAGATAATGAGTGGCACTGTCGAATGCCTGCTGTATACCAAATACTGCACACGCACGTGCCATGGAGAGACATGGGAAAAACCCTGCAGAATTCAGACCCAGACCCTGTTCCCTAAAGGCCATTGGTTTACGAACCGGCCAACAAGGGGGACGGACTCGGAACTGGTCACCGCAAGGCAGTGGTCTGTGCTCAGCGTCACGAATGAAGGATCCCCAAGGTCTGAGCCACCACGGGGGAGGTCACGACGGACGGCCGCAGGCATGTGGAGTGACAGTGGGTCCGGGCAGAGCCCCGGACAGGGAGAAGCGCAGAGTTCAGGGTCGGGGCTGAAAGTCTGTGACCTCTGACCTTTGCTTTCTGAGGACCCTCTTCTTCCCATCTGCCGTAGAGGACAGCACCCGTCGCTCTCTCTTCTCTTCCAAAGGCCTTGATTTCACTGGCGTGAGGGTTTCAAGGTTGGAAAGATCACCTGAAGTGTTAAAAGGGCCGTGTTTCCTCTCACACTGCCTCCTGCTGACTTTAAACCCTCCCCCAGGGCAAGACTCGGACGAATGACGAGCTCGCGGTGGGCCTGCTTTCCAGAATGATCCGGAAGGGGCAGGGGCGTCTCTCCCTCTTCAGCCGTGCGAAGCAGCAACAGAGAGGCTCCGTGTGTGACCGAGGAGGCCACGCTTGGGTCCTTGGTCACAGCACTGCGGAGGTCAGGCCATCCCGGTTTGCCTCCCCTGCTGTGCCTTCCGTCCCAGCACACATCCGTGCATGTGGCCACGGCTTCTCCCGACGCTACTGACACTTACCCTTGAAAACAGGCGGACGCCCGATTCTTTGTAGGAGACGCTTGGCAACAGCTCCTCCTCCAGCCTTAATGGTGGTTCTGAATTCAGTGTAATTTTTAGCATTTTATTGCAGTAAGTCTGCTCCCGGAAGTTCCTTTTCTTTGTTTTTTTAATGATTTTATTGGAGAGGGAAGGTGATGGAGCAGGAACGGGTGTGGACGGATCCACAGGGAGGGGCAGAGGCAGGCCCCGGCTCCACACGGGGCTCCGTCCCAGGACCCGGGATCATGACCTGAGCCTTAATGAGATGCTTCACCGACTGAGCCCCGCAGGCGCCCCCGGATGTCCTCTTGGAGTAATGGACCATTTTCCTGCTGCTGCTTTCATAGCTCCTCGGGGACTGTGGTTGCAAACAACACACCGTTAGGGTCCTGGAGCTCGTGCAGCCGAGCTGGGCTAACAGAGAGATGCGGAGGGGCTGCCTTCCCTCTGGAGGCCGGGGCAGGAGTGGGGTCTTGTTTCTTTACCTTCCAGAGGCTCCTTCATTCCTGTCTGCCGTGGGCTATGGGTCCCCTCCCGACACTCGCCTGCGGTCCTGCTGTCACACGTCCTTGTCCGATTCCTGCCCTCCTGCCTCCCTCTTGCGAGGAGCCCCGTGACGGCATCGGCTGTCTGGGGGAGCCAGGACGCTCTCCTCGTCTCAAGGTCCTGCAGGAATCACACTCGCAGAGTCTGTTTTCCACAGAAGGTGACGTAGTGGCAGGTCCTGGGGATTAGGACGTGGACGTTTTTGGAGGCTGTCCTGCCTACCTCGACTCTGTGGGTGTGTGCGCACACATGTACGTGTGTGTGTTTATTATACACATTATACATATGTGTGTATGATAGATACGATAACAAGGCATGACTTTCCTATGTGAGAAAACAGTGGACAGGTTTGAAATCGTACCAGCGCGTGCATATCAGCGAGCTCCGGCTGCCGTAACAAAATAGCACAGACCTCGTGGCTTGAAGAACAAACTGACTTCCGTGCAGGTCTGGGTGCTGGAAGGTCCGAGGTGGAGGTCGGCCGAGGTCTGCTGTGTGAGCACTCTCCTTCTGGCTGGCCGCTGGCCCCTACTCAGAATGTCCCGACTCGGGCGCGGAGGGACCGCGGTCTCTTGTTGTTCTTCCTAGCGTGGCGCCAGCCCTGTCCGATGAGAACCGACCCACGGGACCCCACTGACCCTGCATTGCCTCCCCACGGGCCCTTGTTCCACATACAGTCTCGCTGGGGATTCGGGCTTCCACATAGGAATCTGGGGATAGAGCAGTACCTATGTCCACGTAGACTGGCGGGTCAGATGTAACTTGAGCGGAAAGCTTGCAAGCCGCGGCTTCTGAAAGTGCAAAGCTGTGGCTTGAGTACGTAGAATCAGAACAACTCTCCAAGCGAGGCGTCCAAAGGCCACGTCTACCCGAACGTCCGCCCCACCAGTGGCTGCCTGGACGTCACCCAGCTGCATAGTCTCTGCACGTGTTTTGTTGTGGAAAGTGGCAACCGTGACACCTTCTCCCTTCCCCTATCGGGTCGTTTCTGGGATAAAGGCAGACAGCTCTCTCTCGTCAAGATCTCTGAGCCGCTTTCTGAGGGTCCCTGTTTTTTTCCAAATGGTTTCTGGAAAGTGTTTGCCCACTTTGGAGAGAATCTGCTTGAGGGCACAAGGCAGCAGAAACAGTGGTATTTTTCGTGCTCTGCTCTTCTGTAGAGGGAAGGGAAAGAAAGGAGAAACAGCTACTTGGTACTGAGAAACGGCTTTTCCTTACAGAGAGATCCAGGACATCTCTGGGTAGGTGCCACCTATGGCAGGATTTAATGGCTCATCAGAAGGAGAAGAGGAAAACAGCCTCCAGTTCAGAGCTAACGGATAGAAATTTAAGCTTCTTGGGTTGACTATTTACGAGAACGTGGGCACCAAAATGGTCTTGCTTCTTACTGTGCTTAAACTCAGCAGATCGTGGTATTTTGGTAAATCTTATCATCGTAATAAAAAATTAATTAAAAACCCAGAGTACAGGATTGTCTGAATTTGGTGCTACTGTCCAGAAACAACATTGGGAATGCGGATCGCCCCCAGCCAGCACTGCCACTCACCCAGAGGCAGCTTTTGAAAAAGCTGGAAAACAGTGCTAGACAGATAACCAGTTTCTTGAACGATGGCCTTTGCAATTCAAAACGTACGTGCGTTAATGTCACAGAATATATTTGATTAAGAGTCGGCCGTGCGAGCCATCCTCTCGGCCGTTTCACCGTGAGTGATGCTTTCAGAAACGTGGATGCACATTGTCTTACAAAATCCAGATGAGAAAGGAATCTTGAAATGTCACTGCCATCTTTGTGAGGAGGGAGCACGATATCCTGTGACGGGGAGCAAGTGTGTGCTCAGTTTCTTTATTGTCTACCATTTTGCTCTACGAGTAACGTCCTGCGAACACAATGAAACCCAGAGTCTCCCTAAGTCTCTTGAACGTAATCAGGGTCGCTGATAGGCTGTGTCAGCGAGCCCGGGGAAAACCTTGGATCTGTAATGGAAACACTGGTTCCTTCCCCCCAAAACATTCTACAGAAGACGCTTACAAGAGAATCAGGTTATGCCGTACATAATTTCGTGGTGGTGATACCCAGCCTTGATGTAGCCTCTTTTCCAACATCTCACTTATTCTCCTTGCTTGAAACAGCTTACGCAGACCCCGCTAATTTCAGGAGCATAGTATAAAGGGAGACTTACTAATCGCAGTGAAGTGCCGGTGAGTTGCCCACCGCACTACTCTAAGGGAAAGGGAATGGTGAGTCTCACTCGTTACGCCGTCCAGTAAGCTTCTGGGACACACTATTTGTTTCACGTGAAATATAGCTCTTCAGTAAAGAACCTGGTGTATGGACAATCTGCCGTATTTCAGGGGAGAAAATCACTGAAGTCGATGTCTACCGGGTTTTCAGTAATGCAACACTGTAATTCAGAGCTCTTGTAGACATCACCAAGCAGTAACACTTTCTGGCCTGGTAGGGTGGGTCTTGTCTTGTAAAGTACAGATACATTTTACCCCCGGACGTACACTGGCCCATGGAAACACCTTGCTTTCTGCGTTTGCCAGCCGTAATGCAGGGATCAGCTTAAAGATGCCGTGTGCATATCGTAAAATACGGCAGTACGAGGTTATTGGAAGACCCAGTCATTGGTTTGGTTAAAACAAGGAAACCTACAGAGATGATAGTAAAAAATCATATGGTGGCCTCAAGTAAAAGACTTGGTTTCCCTCCGTGTCCTAGGAAGTTAGCGACACCGGGCTCCGTCCTTCCTGTGGCACATGGAGGCCAGTGAGAGTGGCCGTCTGTGGTAGTGGTGAGGTTTCCACACATGGATACCGAAGCCCAGACTCACGACAGGCGTCCAGGAAACCGGCATCGCGCTCGGCTCAGCCGCGTGCTCTCCTCACTGTTTCGTGACCAACCCGAGCTTCCTCCTGCCTCTGAAACTTCCCTCTCCCGTCCTTCTGCCCAGAGCCCTCTCTGCAGACACCTGCCTGACTTGGCCCTTAATGTCCCCAGATCTGGGACCAAGTGTCCCTTTATCAGAAGGGACTGACCACAGTCTGTGACATAGACCGCCCTCTTCTCTCCTAAGCTTCCTGTCCTCATACAGTCCCTAATTTCTCTATGCATCCCCCTAAAATTCCTAGTATTTCAGAGTGTGCTTGCTGTTGGGGCGAGGGGGGACAGGGTCTTCAAAGGGGTAAATTGAAACGAGACCATGAGGGTAGAATGCATCCTGCATGACTCGCGTCCTTCTAAGAAGCGATTGGGACACACAGAAAGACACCAGAAATGTTTGCCCACGGAAACAGGCCCTCTGGGGGCACCGAAGACTCGCCCCCACACAAACATAATGGGGTAATGAATGAGGCAGGACACTGTGCCACCAACTTGCCACATGTTATGCCACCAACTCCTGAGAATGACCACGGCCTGTTTCAGATGAGGAGCCAGGTTGAGATCTGCCCACGTTCCCGGAAACGATGAGCGGCCGAGCCAGGAAGGGGGCCAGCTTTACCTGAAATCTGCCACCTTCGATCTTGGCTGCAGTGCCCTGTTGCCTCTTGATATGATCTGAGGGAAGACAGAATTGAACGTCGAAGGGCTTGGCCCCAGGAAGACATGCTTTGGAGTCCGGGCTCTGCTTCCTAGCACATAGGGACCTGTCATCCCTGCGTCTGACGGGCCTGCACGTGGCTAGCCCTCCAGTACTGTTTGTTTCTGTTCATCTGAAATTATTTTTATTCACCTATCCTGAGATGGCCATTCTCAAGAGTGGGACGCTACGTGGAGTCAATGAGACAAATACCGTACGATTTCACTCCGATGTGCAATTTAGGGAACAAAACAAATGAGCGACGGGAAGAGAAGTGGGGGGCGGGGGTGGGGGGAGAGGAACTCGAGAAACAGACGCTTCCCTGCAGAGAGGGAGGTGGTGGACGCCAGAGCGGAGGTGGGCGGGGAGGGATGGGGGAACCCGGGATGGGCATTAAGAGCGGACGGACCACGATGAGCCACTGAGTAACATGTCGAGTTCTTGCATCACTATATCGGACCCCTGAGACTGATTCAATGCAGTGTGGTAACAATACTGGAAATAAAACAAAAAGCTTAATAAAAAAATCCTCGGATGATATCTCTCGGTGGCAAGAGCGTTATAGAATGTACTGAAAATCCCGCAGACCCTGAAACTCCTGGCCAACAGGAAGTTTCCAGAGATGCAACTGAATTCTCCATCATCACTTATGTGATTTAAAAATCCGTGGAATTTAAACCACTTTCACGTGTGAGCCTTGCGACCTGCCGTGAAGTTTTCCGTAAATGTCTTTATGTGCCCCAGAGTGAAGGGAAGGCATATAACATGAATATTGGCCTGTTTGAAAGGGATTACTGCTATTATGAATTTATTCCAGTCATAATTGCCCGTCGTTGAAAATTCAGCACATGATGTCACATACGTTACCCAAGGGCCATTTTGTTTCCAGGGATGACTTTAAGATGTATTTGAAATGCAGTGAGGATTGTGAATGGTCAGGTACAATATAATTCTTTTGGGTAACATTTCTTTTGAAATATCAGTATATACTATGATCGGAGCAATCATTTTTACAAAAAGAGATAGTTTCATTTTATGCATCCACTCATTTCAGGGACCGTAATAACCCCTAATACCCTCAGAGCCCCCTTTTTCCAAAAAAGTGAAGAAAATGTATTTCCTTTCCATCATTTTGTTGTAATGCACAGTCTTTGAAAATGGAAATCTATATGTACGTGGGATTCTGGGAAACAAGATCCAGAAATGACTGTTTTGTCCCCTTTCTTTAAAAAATGCCTTTAGAAACCATTTTTTTGTTGTTCAAATGGAACATTTTGCCACCATAGTAGGTGGCAAAAGAGATTTTCAAAGTTATCAAAGAGATTATCAAAATTATCAAGAGATTTTCAAAGTTATCAAAGAGATTATCAAAACTATCAAGAGATTTTCAAAGTTATCAAAGAGATTATCAAAACTATCAAGAGATTTTCAAAGTTATCAAAGAGATTATCAAAACTATCAAGAGATTTTCAAAGTTATCAAAGAGATTATCAAAACTATCAAGAGATTTTCAAAGTTATCAAAGAGATTAT